>CANUEX010098288.1:0-29296 GCA_948099535.1 Jatropha multifida
GATAATTATTTTAAATAAGCACTAATTTTTAAATTTAAAAAAATATCTTAAATGATCTAATAAAAAAGTTTCAAAATTGAATATAGATATAAATAATTATCATAAATGAATATTAATTTGAAAATATGATCATTATATATAATTTTTTAATATTTAAATAATAAAATTAAAATTAAAATGATAAGAATATCAATTATCTATCTTTTTAATTTACTAAATGTATTTTTTTTATTTTGTAGATGTTATTTTATTAGCTCCCTTTGTTATTTTAAATCTATTTATTAAATTTAATATTTACATTTCTCTTTAACCTCCTACCTAGAATGCAAAATAAATAAAATAAAAAAAGAGAGCAAAATAATAATAATAATAATAATAAATAAATAAAAATTACATTTTATTCATAAGTATAAAAACTACACAAATAAATTAAAAAAAATTCATAACATATATACTAAATATCATAAAATTAATTGTACTAAGATAAAAAATAAATTATTAAAATAATGAGATTTAATTGATATCAGTCCTTTAAAAAATAAATTATTAAAATAATGAGATTTAATTGATATCAGTTTTTTTTTTGCTTTTATCTTGCTCTATATCCGTTTCTTCCTTTAGACATTTCTTTCTGTATACAAATCATTTCATAAAATTAAAAAATTATAAAAAAAACCAAATAATTAAACTAACATTACTGTAGTTAGAGAAAAAGATGTAATATTTATATAGATTGAAGTTGTGCTTGTCATCTTTTTACTAATCAAAATTTGAAAAATAACATTAACAAATACATGAAAAGAAATAAAAACCTGTAAAATTGAAAAAAATAATTGAAATAAATGATAAAAGATAAAAAGAAAATCATTGTAAAAAACAATCATTGAAAGAGGTATATGTATAAGTATATTGATAAGAAAAAAAATTTAAAAGTTTTTAAGATTCTAAATTTAAAAATTCAAAAGTTTTTAAAGTTCTAAATTCAAAATTTCAAATTTTTAAAGTTTTAAAATCAAGAATTCAAAAATTTTAAAGTTTTAATTATTCAAAATTTTAAATTTTAAATATAGATATATATAAATATAAAAATAAAAAAGTAGAAAAATTATTAAAAATTTAAAAAATTTATAAAAACAGATAAAAAGCCCTACACACATATCTCAGTTTCACGTTAGTTTTTTAAAATATATTTTTGATTGACGTTTATATATATATATATATATATATATATATATATATATATATATAGATATAGATGTATGGATATATAGATATAGATGTCAGCTTTAGATTAAAACAGTTAATTAGTTTGTCATTTGTTTGTTTTTATTCATCATTTGATTGTTAATTTGTTATTTTTTAATTAATTAGTTTGACTATTTTAGATTAAAACAGTTAATGGTTATTATGAGCGAATTAATTTAATTAGGTTAGTTTATTAGTTAGGTTAATTTTGTAATTGGTTTGTGAATCTATGTATAGGTTAGTTTTTTAATTACATTAATTAGTTTGTTTATTAGGTTGCTTTTATAATTGGTTTATGAATTTTTTTCATTAATATTTTACTTTGCTAAAAATATTCATTTAAAATTTATATATTCAACCATCTTATCATATTTCTTCAACAATTATAATTTTGGTTCTCATATTTCTTAAGTTTTATAACAAGTGTTTTAATTAGGAAAGTAATAAAAAAAATTTAGCATAAACTATATTTTAATTCTAATGTAAGTAGTGTACTAATTTTAGTTCGAAAGTTCTTTTTTTTTTTTAAAAAAAAAAAACTTAGCGTAATCATAAAAAGCATAAAACTTAGCTTTTTAATTAGAAAAGCATAAAACTAAGCTTTTAAATTAAAAAAGCATAAAACCATAATTTTAAAAATTGACTCGATCGTAAATCGGATTGTGGTCCAATCTGGATTGTATGGTAAAATTGGATATTCAAAAACCGGCCTAATCGGTACCGGATAAAAATCAGCTAAAAATTGATAAATCGGGCTAATTAAAAATTGGTTTGATTCAATTTCTATGTTTTTCAAAGATGGGCTTTTTTTTAAATTTTGACCTCTTAAAAATTGGGTCCATTGATTTTTTAATTTTTGGGCTTCTTTATTTCTAAACCTAAAGTCCTAATATTTCAATTAAATGAAAAATAATAATATATTTTATAGTAATTAATTTTTTTATTTTTAAATTATAAAACACTAAATGTGGTTGAAAATGAGTACTGTTCACTTTTGCGGCCCTCAAGTCAGGCGGATTCATATAGTTGTGCTTTCGCATTTTTGTTGAGAGTTGGTTGTGGATGGATTGGTTGGCGTAGCCGGTTGATTGCATGTCAGCCAGCTGTTTCTCACTTTTTTGCCACGTTTTTTTTTTATTTCTTTCTTTTTCTTTCCTTTTCGTTTTTCTCTTCTCTCTTGCGTTTGGTTTCTTATTTCTTTTTTTTTCATTTTTCTCTTCTTTCTGCATTTGCTTTCTTCTTTGCTCAGCGAGGTAGGTAAGTTTCCTTTCTTCTTTTTCGTTTTTCTTTCTTCTTTTTGTATTGTTTTTTTTTCTTTTGTGTGTATTTTCTTTACTCGATTTTAGAGGACAGCAAGAGAGAGGGAGTGGGATTTCACAGCGGCGGTAAGCTATTTTCAAGTATTTCTTTTTGTTTCGTTTTGTTTCAAATACCACTAGAGGAACAAATTGCTTTCTTCTCTGCTGAGCTTGGTCAGGTAAGTTTCAAACTTCTTTGTGTTTTTTATTTTATACATTGGCGAGATTTTTAAGTTCTTACATGCAGCTAGAATTTTTTCTTTTGCTTTGCATGAAACAAATTAGTAATACAAATTCGACAATTCTCAAACACCTTAATTTAGAACCGCAATGCAGGAGGCTGATCAATAAGGTCTAACAATAAAGCCGTAATGGTAGTAAATTTTAAGATAATAGAGAATAATTCACAGTTTTAATTATTATTTTGTACAGCTGAAATCTTAAAACAGTAATTTCTGCTACAGAAGTTCAAGAGCAAAAGTTATGATTTATGATATTATTTTAGTTTTAAAAGCTAATTTTTGCTACAGTAATTTCTTTTCTCAATATTAGTTGCTTGCTAATTTTTGGGAAGCATATTCCAACCTTATTGCCAAATAGATTCAATTTTTCTTTACTAGATTTTGCCATTATAATAACATAACAAACATATGTGGTGATTTTCTTCCGCAGTTGAACACAGTAAGTGGCAGACGATGAATGATTTTACTTGGGCCAAGCTTCCACTTACAGGTTTATATAAGTTTTTTCAGTGCGTGCTATTCTTATACTATTTCCACTAACACATTCATCCTAATAAGTTTTAGTGTGTGTGTTTCCTAATTTAAATTTTATTTTAATATATTTGGAGAGATTGTTTATCTCAAAATGGAAATAAATGGTGCAAATATCTTGTGTATTTGAAATTGAAAATGCAGGAAATGGGTATTTTTTATACTTTTTAATGCAGTGAGATTTTTACTAAATAATTGATCTTTGTGGTTATTTGACAATATTTTGGCCTCTCTTGACATTAATGATTAGGAATTTTTAGCAGCTTTGTTTTTGTTACTATGGTTGGATCATATATTTAAGATTTTATTTTGATTTTTATATTAAAGGAATGATTCTGGTCAAAATGATGATCTGAATATGTTCTAATTATGTGAATAGGCTTTTTGTTTTAAATTAAATGGTGATGGTATGGAGAATCTATGCATGGTGGAACCATTAGGAGAGGTGTTCTTTGATTCTATAGTATATTATGTTTATTCATGTGTGACTTAATGTTATGTGGCTCTTAATTGAAATTAATGGGCTAAGATTCGACAGTTTTTCATGCCTTCAGGACTAGAATGGAATATTCCAAGGACCTTGTGGCAAATTCCCTAAGCATGTGGAGAGAATTTTAAGGACCCTAATAACATTTTCCGAGGACTTTTATCCATTTTTGGATAAATTGAGGACTAATGAACAATTTAGCCTAATTAAGGACTTCAAATGTAATTTGGATCATTAGTATGCACTTTATGGACACATGAGGTAAATTCATGGACCATTTGGACATATATCCATCATATGGAACTCCTTTCATTTTTGTAAGGACTAAATGGATTATATTGTAATTTGACCATAATTAAGATGTTAATCAACTACATTTAGTAATAATTAAGTGATGAGATTTGATTAACTAAAAAGAATTAAATTAATTAAGTAATTAGTTGTATAAATAGTGAATTATAGATTAATTAGGTGATTAATTAAATTAAATAGTAAATAATAGAATAATATGGTAAGTAAATTAATTAGGTGCTCTTTTTGAGTCTCAAAAAGATAGTCAATTTTCTATTTTTACAAAAATTTAGAAATAATAATTATTATAGTTAAATGACAATTTTATTCATATAACTTTCATATTATGACCATTTTAAATAATACGTGATAAGTAAGAGTTAATAAAAATTATTGAAAATAAGATAAAATTTACTAAGGATATAGTATATAATTAAGGATTAACTATAATGTAAAAAAGAAAAATGGACTATATTTTGGGACAAACAAAAAAAAATCTTTTTAAAACAAAGCGAGTAATTAATTAGATTAATTTAGTAATTTAAATAAAATTTGAATTTAATCATCCTCCTAAGATCAATTATTATTTAATTGATCTACTTATGGTCCATTGTTAAAAAATTTGTAGATTATGAAATTTATTAAATAAACATGTATGCAGAGAATTATTGCCTTGGAATGTGCCTTCTTGGAATTTATACCAAATTATGGAATTATGTGATTATTATGTTTTAAATGTGAAATTATACCACCAAGTGAATAATTAATTATGTTGGCATAAATTAAATGCCATGATGAAATATTTAATAAAAGAGTGTATTTTTAGAATATATTATGATCATATGAATTTATGTAAGGAATTGAGAAATTATAAATTTATAAGTATGATTATGTGATAACGATATTAAATTATATAATATAAAAAAAGTGAGAAAAGGGGACGTTCAATGGGGATAAGCAATATTATTTGTCTCCAAAAGTATTAACCTCTCGAGATTAGGAGACAATTTAAAAAATTGTTCCCTTTTATTATATTAAGATACAAAGGGGATAATCAATTTTAATTACGGTAACTTACTAATATTTTAATTAAAAATTGGAACGATAGTTGTGCCAATAATAAAGGACAATTTACGTCTTCAATACTAAGAACAAATGCTATCTTTAATTTTGGGAACAAATAATGTCTCATGTGGGAGATAGGACGATTGACGTCCTATATGTATGAGATACAATATACGTCTCGTATACTAAGGATAATTATTATCATTAATTTTAGAGACGATTTACGTCTCATATAAAGGGTATAATTTTTGTCTCATATACTAATAATAAGTATGCCATATATTAAAAAAAAAGAAATTAAATATCAACTATCGGTTGGTCCAGTGGGATGAGGCACGAGATCTTTTAAACAACATCTAGGGTTCGAACTTTGCTGTTGTGAATGAAATAAACTGGATTGGGAGAGCTACCCCTGTATTAGCCCTCTGCATAACCCAACATCACCAGAATCCAGATTAGTCAGTTGTGCTCGTTAAAGAGAAGTCCTAGGACGATTTATTAAAAATTGTCCCCTATAGAATAGGGTACCCTCGTATAGGAGATGCTCGATGGGGACGATTTTGAACGTCCCCTAAAATATTTTTTTTGTAGTGTATGAAATTCAAGTATGGTTCAAAGAATAAATAGAATTCAAGTATGATTTAAAGAATAAATGGAATCTTTATAAAAAATTATTTGACAATTTGTGATAGAATATTTTGGTGTAATTTTAAGGCTTGAAATTATAATTATGGACTTTGATTTGAATAAATTCAAAAATTAATTAATCTACTTTCATGGCCTTAGTTTTCTTGGTCTGTGCAATTAGCCATATAAGGGTATCGCATGTTATACATGTTTTGCAATACTGCTATATTATGTATGTACATCATTTGGATGTGATTAAGGTTTTTGGTGCCTGATATTATGTTGCGCTGACAAGCTCCTATAATTACGTTAAAACCTTTGAGCTAGTCTGTGAACCATATGATTATGTTATAAACTCATGTTCCTCTATCTGCTCTGTGAACCTTCTAAGTGTACTTAAGGTCGAAAATTAATAATTTTTTTATAAGTTAATGAAAAATAATAAAAATATTTCCTAAGAATTGTGATATATGTTTAAATTATGATAATTGCTATGAGTTTGAAATTAATAGTATGATATGACTTAAAATGCTCAAGTATAGTTTAGGCTGAATGCATAATTTCCCCCTTGAACTTTTCTTAAATTGCCATTTGTACTCTTTAACTTTGCGGGGGACCGCTTGTGCCCCTTAAGTTGTGTTTTTATAGCTTTTATATCTCTGAGCAAAATGCAGATTTTTGAGTGAAATACACTCGTGTTGACGTGTAAAAAGTTGTTGATTTGGCATCAACTTATTCGCCACGTTGGATTCCACATGTACAACAACTAACTGAAATAGAAAAAAAGAAAAAAATGAAAAATTAAAAGAAAATACATCTAAAAATCCCAGAAACAAAAATTCCAAACTGGGAAGCAAATCTAGAAACCTCATTACATCCATCTTCTTGAAATTCCATTGCTCTCACAAAATACAAGTTTTTCTGAAAGAAGAAGAAGAAGAAGAAGAAGAAGAAGAAGAAGAAGAAGAAGAAGAAGAAGAGCGACATAGTGAGAGAGAGGATGAGAGATAAGTTAGAGTGACTTTAATAACATAAAATGACATCGTTTTTACCACGCTGGACAAAAGAAGAAGAAGAAGAAGAAGAAGAAGAAGAAAAAGAGCGACATAGTGAGAGAGAGGATGAGAGATAAGTTAGAGTGACTTCAATAACATAAAACGATGTCGTTTTTGCCACCCTGGACAACTTTTAAAGTGTTCACACTCTTATCCGCATTTGAATTCACACAACTCTTTTACAGCGTGTTAAGAGCATAAAAGATACAAAAAAACGCAACTTAAGGGGCACAAGCGGTTCCCACAAAGTTAAAGGGTATAAATGGCAATTTAAAAAAAAGTTAAAAGGGGAAATTATGCATTTGGCCATATAGTTTTTATAATTAAAATAATATGCTTAATGCATATGTGCTTAATTGAATATTTTTGGATAGTATAAGTGTATTAAAACTATGATTGATGATTAAATGTTAAATATATTACTGAACTTAATTAAATATATGATTGAGTTGTTTATTTCAAGCTGAGTATGTGAATATTCTTGTTGATCATGGTTTCCCTCCCAATCAATGAAGAGAAGGTGATTTTAATCGCAAAATAATCGAAAAAGATGAAGAAATGAGTTAAGACTCTCAGGGATTACCTTGTTTCGGAGAAAACCCAAAAATTTGTGTGACAATGGATCAAGATACCTAAAAATCCTTGATTCTTACTGAATAATCCGAGATTAAGATTAATGTGAGTGTTTGTTGATGTTTAATCATGAAACTCAATGAAGTTCTATCAAAAACTAGTGATTAACACTCAAGATCGAAGCTATAATCAAGAGTTATAGCTCAAATGAAGGAGTGAGAGGGAAAAATGCGAGAGTTTCTTTTAAGCAATTGAAGATCAAAATTGGGGAGCCCATTTTTCTAAATTCAGTCCGGGTGACACACAAAATGAGACAATATACCGAGACGTGTCCTGAGTAAACTCGAGGCACTTCTCGAGCCTAATTTTGATGCAAAATTCCTGAAAATCTAAAAATGTAAAAATGGTTAAACAACTCGAAATTTTTATAATCGGACTGTCGGTCTAAGAATTAAGGCAATTAGATATCTCGATTTTATTTTATGATGAAAAAGGTTATTATCACTGAGTCACATTGTCGGGGAAAAAATTAAGTGTCTACAACGTAAGTAAGAAATACTCATCTGGCCATTGTTTGACAAAAGATAATGTTTGTAGAGACAAGTGGGAATCCTTTGGACTAAGTTACATACTTTGAATGGCTTTAATGTAGGAAATGTGCCATTTTGGCAAATTTACGGATGAATGGTACAACTTTAGCAAGTTCAGCGGAGGAGGTGCATCATTTTGATGGTTGACATCTTTTGGCGACTTTGATTTGAATTAGGTTGCTTTGGACGGTACATCCTTTGAATAGCTTTGAACTAAAGGGAGACATCGATTTCGACAATTCGGTCAGGAAGTGTGCCACTTTGGATAGCTTGTCACTTTAGACATGTTGGTTGGAGGAATTGCGCCATTGAGATTCTTGGTATCTTTTATGGATGATTGTGCCATTTTGGCGGCCTGATTTGAAATGCATCACTTTTGACGGGTGCTTTCTTTGAATGGCTTTAACTGAAAGGAAATGCCAGTTTTGGCGATTTGAGCACCACCTAGGATGACTTAATCTGAGATATGCCATTTTGGATGGGTGCATTCTTTGAATGGCTAAGATTTGACTTGAAAGAAGTAATTTTGCTAAAACAAGAAGCAAAGGCCTTCCGCACAAAATGTTGGCATCAAAAATCTGTGATTATGCCCAGAAAAACATACTTGTGTGAAAATACATGACTTTGCACAAAAATGCGTGACTTTGAACAAAAATGTGAGATGATTGAAAATCATGTCTTGGCATGTAAAATAAGAAAAGTATTAATTGCTTGGTTGGAATTTTACATGTGACCAGTACTGATGCCCTTACTTAAGCAATAAGCCGATATGGGTTGTCAAGTAAGCATAAGAGCTGTGTCATGACAAAAGGACCATAGGCTTCAACTGGGCCAGTAAGCCTAAAGGGAACTTATATAAAGGTGAAAAGAAACTTTTTAGGTTTCACTTTCAAACTTTCAACTTAAAAGCTTTTCTAAAACTCTCTATTTCCCCATCTTCTTATAAATCATCATGGTTGCAAGAAATGTCAGTAACTGGATTCTTGAGGTCATTGTTGTAGATTCAATATCACAAGAACTGAGTGCGGGCATGTGCTTAAAGGAAATTATCTCAACCGCGGGTGATTCAGTGAGGATCCGACTACATTTGCCTAGGCATCTAAGCTAGAGCATGTCTAAGGTAATTCTAAAATTTCTTTTTGATTTTCCCTCATTAAGAACACTAGAAACACAAGAATTATAGGTTAGATCACGAATTGCGTCATTGTGGCATACACCACTTCCTTTGTGGAGTGCGCCACTTCATATCACTACACAGTAATGGCGTGAAGGACTGCACTTGTGGCGTGCGGCATTGGGTTAGTAGCTGACACCATTGCTTATGCGTGGTGCCATAAGTATAGCAAAACTCTCTCTCTTCTTGCTCGACTTGTAATGAAAATCAATAGCATGCTTGTGTGTTGTACTTACTGATTAATATACTTACAATGCTCTTGTTTTGAAAAACTATATCTTGTGCGTAGAGGTTCGCAAAAACATCTTTTACGCTTGCGAGTAGTTTGACTGATTGCTGGAAGGGGTGCAAGATCGCGTCTGAGAAGCTGGATTCGAGCGATTTGTAAATACACTACCCCTAGCTCAGGGATGGAGCTTATTAGCGTGTATATTAGTGCTGATAAAATGGTGGATGGACACCACAAATACTCTCCATCTTTCATTTGGTGAGATGACCATCACTTTGGTCGATTTTGCTACCGTCATTAGATTGCCATTTGGTTGGCGATTTGTTATTTTTGATGATCCTCTTTGATCTCTAACCCTGACAGATCTGTGGATGAGTCTGAGAGCTGCTATTGGTATTAAGCCCACTATTGAACAAGGACGGCTTCAATACGATAGAATTTATACACAGTACCAGGCTATGCCCCAGGGGGATGTGGAGGTGATGGATGTAGAAACAGTTGCTCAAGCCTACCTATTTTATTTGCTTGCCACCACGCTCTTCACTAACTATGGGAATGACCTAGATGAAGTGTTATTGCCCCCGCCACAAGACCTCGATATGACCCATCAGCAGAACTGAGTCATTATGGCCCTATCTTACTTGTATTAGTGGATGTAGCTCTGTATGAGAGGTAACCACATGAAGATCGACTACCACCATGCCTTAGAGGTAAAATTTTAGACTCTACTTTCTTGCTTATTTCAACGCTTATTATTGTCTATTATAACTGACTATTGTTTCTTTTATTTTGCAGATTTGGGCTTGTGAGCATTGAGTACTACTTAGGCCCTGCCTCTCTGGATTCGATAAGAGGCATAAATGAGACGACTCTACCATAGGGGTGTGCATGGAGGTACAACAAGAAGTATACCTACAATGCATTCGACCCTACTACTTTGTAGCAAATGCTAAATAGCCTTTAGCGGACTACTGTAAGTCCCTTATTAATAAAGCGTTGCATTTATTTCATTTATTTTTTTATTTGGATAATTGTTGCTTTTACCTTATATAGATAAAGAAGTACCCATGGGTTATTTCAATATATGGATTCAAGAATTTGATGTTCATCATAAATGACGAACAAAAATGATCATCACTATCCATTTCTCTATTATTGTAGTTTATGAAGGTCAAAATGAGTCTCAAACACTATAAAAAGGAAGATTGCTTAGTGCTAAACTCAAATGAACCCTAGGATTAGAATTAAGTTGCTTATTCCTTGACTTCAGGATTCTGGACTGAAGTCCCTTATGCCACACGCAATGGCATGCGGGAATTTCCCAAATCAGAAGTCCAGAAAATCAGCAATAGGGTTGTTTAGCTGTAATGAATTGGTATGCGTCACTGCTCACACAGACAACAGATTCTAGTTGACCACAGGCTTCCCTCACAACCAGCAAAGAGAAGGTGATTTTAATAACCAAATAAAAGAAAAATATGAAGAAAATGAGTTGAGACTCTCGTATCACCTTGTTGTGGAGAAAACCTAAAGATTTGTGTAAAAATGGAATAAGATACCCAAAGAGTCCTTGATGCTTGTTGAATAATCTAAGATTAAGATTTATATGAGTGTTTGTTGATGTTTGATCATGGAACTCAATGAAGTTTTATCAAAAACTAGTGATTAACACTCAAGATTTGAGCTATAGTCACAAGTTGTAACTCAAATAATGAGTGAGAGGAAAAAACTACAAGAGTTTCTTTTAAGTAGTCAAAGACCAACCCCAATCTCTTAAACCCTTAGCTTATTTACATCCAAATGAGGAGATTAGGTGGCCCTAATTTAGGGCCTAGGTGGCACAGGCCACTGATGGGCCTTGAAATCTAGCGGGGCTCATTTTTACAAAATTAGTCTGAGTGACACAGAAAATGAGACAGTGCAACGAAACACGTCCCAGGTAAACCCAAGGCGATTTCCGAGTGCAGTTTCAATACAAAACTCCTGGAAATTCGAAAATATAAAAATGGTCAAACTCAAACTTCTTAGACTCGAACCATCAGTCTAAGAATCAAGGTAATTAGATATCTCGATTTTCTTTTATAGTGAAAAAGATTATCATCACCAAGTCACATTGCCGGGACAAAAATTAAGCGTCTACAGTTGATTAGTGCACTTTTATAAAAAATCATTATGTGAAACTAACTCCAATGAGCGTTTTGATCCAGTTTAGCATATTGGACTTAACACTAGGGTCAGAGCCTCACAGATATTAAACCTCAATTTTGAATTTTAAAACATCTTTTCACGAAAGATTTTTCCCTCTAATATTTCAAAGAATAAAATATTTTATAAGACCAACTTTGAAATATTAAATGAAGAAAGATTATTCAAAAATATAGTTTCTGCTTAGAAGTTGCATTTTTAATCTTTTTTTATTTTACATAAATCCTAATAATTCTATTAACTAATGTACTAACCTATAATCTTCATATATTTTCATAGTATCTTCAACAAATCTTCAATATTGAAATCTGATTAATTCTACTTCTTTGAACTTGAATTTTTTTGCAATTTGAACTTTAACACCATAATGATTTTTAACTTATTTATTTTGTTATTCATCGAAACATTTGAGATTGTAATCTGAAGCCAACAAGAGATTCATGGGCTACTTTAAATATACCTTTATGATTGAATGCCATTGGAGTTTAGAAAGAAAATATTGGAACAGCTGTTAAGGATAATAAAACCAGTTAGATTCTGCTATGCTTGGCTAATGTATTTGAGTTGTAAATACTTATCTTTTGTAACTGATTGTGATAAAGCTAGCTAGGTATACTTGCTGTATATATATATACAATGAATATGAGAATACAATACACTACTTCTCATCATTATTTCTGTGTTCCCTTTTATGGTATCAGAGCTAGAAACTCTTCTGATTTCTAATTAAGATCCAAAACCTATCTAAACTCTCTCCTTTTCTTTCTTTCGAAAGTTCAGATGGCATCTTCATCCTCCAACATTTCAAATGTTGTTCACTCTTTTGGGAAGACTCTCATTTCATTTAACGCTTCTCAGTTTCCTTTAAAGCTTACACAATAAAATTACCCAACCTGGCATGCTCAAGTTGTACCAATGTTTAAGGGACATAATTTGATGGGATATATTAACAGAACATTACCTTGTCCTTCTCCAAAAATTCTCAAGGATGGAAATGAGGAAGCTAATAGTGATTATAACTTTTGGATCTGTCAAGATCAGTTAGTTTTGGCAGCCATCATAGCCTCAACAAGTTTTTTGGCTATGCACATCGTTTCTTCTGCAACATCTTTTGCTGATGCCTGGGATAAAATCCAGACTTCATGTGCTAATCATTCTGCTACTAGGATACTTTCTCTTCGAGAGAAACTCACTAATTTTAAGCGAGGGTCCAGGCCTGTTTCTGAATATTTCCATATCATTAAAACTATCTTTGATGATTTGGCTATCTCTGGGAGTACTATTTCTGATATTGATCTCGTGATTTATGTTTTGAATGGCGTCGGTTCAGAGTTTTGAAATATTGCTGCAGCTGTGCGTGCTAGAGATTCTATAATCTTATTTGCAGAGCTTCAAGATAAACTTCAATCTCATGAGTTGTACTTGAAGCAGGTTGATCCCTCTTATGATCCCATTCCTATGGTTGCTAATAATGTTCGTAAAGGGTCTAGTAGTCGTTAGGGTACTCGATTGGAGTCTTAAGGTTTTTTTACGGCCAACAACTATTCTTCCACTAATCGGTATTTTTCTTATCAGAACCAAAATAGTCGCTCCAATTCAACTAAAAAGGCAGCAGGTAGTTCAAAGATTCTATGTCAAATTTGCGAGAGACTTGGGGATAATGCAAGACAGTGCTTTCATGCCAAGGATTTCTTCAAAAATAATTTTCCTCAGCCACGAGCAAATCATGTTTCTACTCTTGATTCTCAAAGCTAGATTTTGGATATGGGTGCATCGCATCATGTGATAAATGATTTACAGAACTTATCCCTACATGCACCCTATGATGGTCTTGATGAATTACATCTTACCGATGGTACAGGTTTGAGAATAACTCATATTGGTTCATAGTTTATCTCTTTTCCATTAAAATCCTGTCGATTGACTAATGTTTTGTGTGTCCCTCGTGCGAAAGAAAATCTGATTTATATTTCTGAGTTTTGTTTTGCTAATAACGTCTCAATAGAATTTTTCTTTGATTGTTTTGTTGTTAAGGACCTGTTCACGGGGGAGATAATCACAAGGGGGCAATTTGAGAATTCTCTTTATCGTCTTTCTTTGATGTCCAGAAGTCGTTCATTGTCCTAGCCTGCTGCTCATTCCTGTGTTCGTGATTCATCATCTATTTGGCATCATCGTTTAGGTCACCCTACTGCTAAAGTTTGTCGTTTTGTTTTGTCTAATTTTCAATTGTCTGAGTCCTCTACTGCGTCTTTTGAATGTAATTCATGTCAGTGTCATAAGAGTCATAGACTCGCATTTGGTGTGTCATCTCTTAGTAGTTCTCGTCCATTGGAGTTATTATATTCAAACCTATGAGGGCCAGCTCCAGTACAATCAATTGATGGCTATAAGTACTATTTAATTTTTGTTTATCATTTTACGAAATACATATGGTTTTATCCGCTCAAAGCAAAATCTAATGTTGCGTCAATTTTTCCAATTTTCCAAAAGTTGGTTGAGAATACATTTAATTCTAAGATTGTATCCGTTTATACTAACGGGGGAGGTGAATTTGTGGCTTTGAAAAACATATTTCGTAATCATGGAATCAATCATCTTTTAACACCACCTTACACTCCTCAGCATAATGGAACAGTTGAGCGTCGTCATCGTCATTTGGTTGAAATCGGACTTACCCTTTTACAGTCTGCGTCTTGGCCATCTAAATTTTGGTCTTATGCTTTTCAAACAGCTGCGTATCTCATCAATCATCTGCCTACACCTATTCTAAAGATGTCTTCTCCATATTTTAAGTTGTTTCGAAAGCAACCAAATTATCAAAGGTTTAAAGTTTTTGGTTGTCTTTGTTATCCACATCTTCACCCGTATAATCATACAAAGTTTGAACCAAAATCAAGACCATGTATTTTACTTGGATATACGTTAAATCAAAGTTCATATTTGTGTTTTGATTTTCAGTATCAAAAGTTATATGTTTCCAAACATGTTTTTGTTGAAAACAAATTTCCAAGTCAGTTCTTCTTTCAGTTCGACTCTTCAGTATCGGGTTCCTGGTATGACTATGAAATTGCCTCTGTTCTGGATCAAACGGTGCAGTATCAGCCTTCCAATAATGAGTCTTCTTCAAACGATGTCATTTATGCGGGTCCTTAATTTATTCCTTTTCAACTGCAATCGACACCTTCAATCTATGCGGGTCATTTATGGAAGAGTGGACAATTAACAATGACTTAAAAGTCAAATTATTTTATCTATGCGGGTCCTTAATTTATTCCTTAATTTATGCGGGTCATTTATGGGGCTGTTTCCTCATCTTCTTCAGTCGGTCAATCTATTTCGTTAAATTCATCTTCCCCTTCGTCTATAAAGTCCTCTAACGAATATTCCTCCTCTTCTCAGCCTGGTACTAATCACTCTTCATCTTCACATACTGAGTCATCTATTGACCACCTATCTTCTTCTTCATCTTCTTCTGTTGCGTCACCGTTGGGTTTGTCTGCTGAAATCTCTTCTTCACAGGAGTCCACTCGTCCAATTCGTACTCACCCTATGATTACGCGGTCCCAAAATAATATTTTTAAACCAAAGGTTCTTCATTCTATTACCAAACATCCTCTTCCCTCCTTTGTTGAACCAACGTCTATTACTCAAGCACTTACAATCCCTGAGTGGCGTAAAGCCATGTCTTCTGAGTTTGATGCTTTGCTGTCTAATGGAACTTAGGTGCTTGTGCCTCCTTGCAGTAAATAGAATTTGGTAGGGTGTAAGTGGATTTTTCGGGTAAAAAGAAATGCTGATGGGTCTGTTGCCAAGTATAAAGCCTGTCTAGTTGCTAAAGGGTATAGTCAGCGGCTTTGGGTGGACTATGGTGATACATTTAGTCCAGTTCTTAAACCAGCAACCATTAGAGTTGTGCTCACGCTTGCTGTAACGAATAAGTGGAGTCTTTGTCAACTAGATGTAAATAATGCATTTCTTCATGGACCTTTGCAGGAACAGGTGTTTATGCAGCAACCGTCGGGATTTGTTGATCCAGAGAAACCCAGATATGTTTGTAAACTGGTTAAGGCATTGTATGGTCTACGTCAAGCTCCTCGTGCCTGGTATCAAGCATTGATAGACTATGCAGTTCAGTTTGGCTTTATGCAATCCAAGAGTGACCATTCTCTCTTTATCTATCGAAACAATGATGAGGTGTGTTTCTTTCTGGTATATGTTGATGATCTACTATTGACTGGAAACTGTCTAGAGTTTCTTCCGATGTTCATTACTAAATTGGGTTCTCGATTTTCATTGAAAAATTTGCAACCGTTGAATTTGTTTTTGGGTATTGATGTTCACACTACGTCTGTTGGGTTATTTCTATCCCAACATCATTATATTCGAAAACTATTAACTACTGCCAGAATGGATGATTCCAAGCCTATCTCTACTCCATTTGCAACATCAACTGTTCTTTCAAAGAATCAAACTTCTGGTTTAGAGGTTGATGCAACTAATTATCGTACAATGGTTGGGGCATTGCAATATTTGACTTAGACTAGGCCAGACATTTGTTTTTCTATGAACAGGTTGTCACAGTATATGCAGAGTCCTACTACAAAGCATTGGGAGGCTTTAAAGAGGTTGATGCGATATTTGAAGTCCACAATTGATTATCGTATTATGATTTCTCCTAAAAAATCTCGTGTTTCATGCATTTTCTAATGTCAATTGGGCAGGAGATCTGTTTGACAGAGTATCCACGATGGGTTTTATCTTGTATCTTGGCAATGTTCCTATTTCTTGGACATCTAGAAAGCAGAAATCTGTGGCATGATCATCCACTGAAGCTGAGTATCGTGCTGTTGCGTCGGCTGCCTCTAAGGTTGTGTGGATGTGTTCATTGTTGATTGAACTTGGTGTTTTGACTTCAATAACATCACCAGTGTTATATTGTGATAATGTTTCAGCAGCATATGCTTGTAAAAATCCAGTTTATCACTCTTGCATGAAGCCCATAGAAATTGATCTTCATTTTGTGCGGGATCTTGTTCAAAAGCACCAGCTCCGAATATCACATATCTCCTCTAAAGATCAGCTCGCAGACTTATTGACAAATCCTTTGCCTAAGTCACTGTTCACTTTAAATAGATACAAGATTGGGGTACGTAATGGTACCTCCATCTTGCGGGGGAGTATTGGAACAGCTGTTAAGGATGATAAAACCAGTTAAGTTCTGCTATGCTTGGCTAATGTATTTGAGTTGTAAATACTTATCTTTTGTAACTGATTGTGATAAAGCTAGCTAAGTATACTTGTTGTATATATATATATATACAATGAATATGAGAATACAATACAGCACTTCTCATCATTATTTCTGTGTTCCCTTTTAGAAAAGATATATTTAGTGTCAAATCTTGTTACTTTTTGTGTCACAAAATTCTTAGGAGCAATTTGAATCTGATTCCAATCCTGTATAGCATAACTTATGGAATTGTAATGTGCCTCTAAGGCAAAAGAATTTGTTTAGAGAGTTTTAGAAAATGTGTGGATGTTAGATATGATTTGTTGCTAGTGTTATAATGTTGGGGACTTGGATCCCCCACTTCCAAGGTGTTATAAGGCCAATTGGATATGAAGGCATTATTTTATGATCTCAAACCTAACATTTTCTTTTAAGGATCTTTTCACAAAAGTTGCTATTTCTTCAACATCCAGTGACTTGGCAAAATTAATTTTTATTGCATGGAAGATTTCATTTGCAAGGAATCAATATGTATGGCACCAACAACTCCTGTCCATAGATGAAATATGTCACTTAGTTTTCTCATTCATTGTAGAAATTGGTTGTTGCATCTGTTATTCATCATCAGTCCTTAATATTTGAATCTCGTGGTAATAGCAGGTTACAGTTGCATAGTGAGGCATCCAGAGTATCAGGTCTGCATTTTCCACTTGCACGTGGTTTCAAGAGCAGCTAATGTCTGGCTTTTGGGTTGTTTTTGAGAGTCAAGAGAGTGGTTTTCTTCACACTTTTGGGTTTAGTCCATGATGATCCTTCATTGATTGAGGCAATGGCTTCGAAAACTTGTTTATTCCGAGCAGAGTCAAATATGCTAAGACCTAGTTTTATTTTCTATAATTCTCAAACTATTGTTTATGATATTCATTCTCTTGACAATGATTTTTTTTATTTATGCAAGTTGATTGAAGATTTTAAACTTTTTCTTTGCATCCTAATCTAAGAGCTCATACTTTGGCACGAACATCTTATCAATAATTCAACATACTAATATGTTTATTTAGGAATCAATTTTTGTTCTCTTTACTCCTCTCAAGGAAACTTCGAACTTTATTTTTTGAAAAAAGAAAAAGAAAAAATAATTTTCTTGTTAGTATCTTCGCATTTAAATAATAATAAAAAAAATTGTACACAAACAATAATTTCAAATTTTATTTTTAGTTTCCTAATAATAAAGATTCAGTTATCTAACTCATTAATTTATTTATATATATCACTTCATACAAGGCAATGAAACTCTATTTGAAAATCTCTCTTATTTTTTAACCATTTTAACGAGAAAAAAAACCCCAAAAAATGGCACAGAAGCGCCGACACTCAAATTATTCATCAACGGTTGGGATTAGCGGATTAGTTGATAAGTTTGTCAGAAGTACAGAAAAATTTTCTTTGGGAAATAGCAGCAAGTTTATGACCACAAAAGAATTTCCTTAATCATTTAATTAATTAATATACAAATTGTAATTTAAACAAATTAATTAATTAATTAATAAACTATTACTTTCAATTCTCAGAACACTAGTTCTAATCCGTACAACACTCCGGCATGCTTCTCCGGTCCATCGTCAACGAAATAGACATCCCTCATCTTCTGAAATGCGTGCCACGTCAGCAAGCTGTCTGATCCGGCCTGGTGGCATTTTCCGACTGCCCGATTCACCTCCAGTGTTCGGGCCACCCGGTCCAAACCACCGTATAAGCTATTGCAGAATCGCATCAAGTGTTTGATGTCGTACACTCTGCTTCCGAAAAACACCCTCATCAATCTCAAGAAATCCTCTAAACTAGCCGGCAAGCAGCGGCTCGTGAGGATCTTTACCAGGTAACCGAAATCGTACGCGCTGTGAAACGTAACCCAACTCACTGAGTCGTTGCACACCAGTCCCGAAGACATCATCAATTCAGCGAATCGGACGGAATCAACTCCTTCTTCTCTGTTTCTGTCGAAGTCAATGCCCTGACGCCTCAGCAACTCGATTGAGTCCGGAGCGTGAGCATCCCGTGAGACATCAAAATCCCGGAAATTGAATTCCCAGATGAACCGATCTGAAGTACCAAGATCGGGTAGATTTCCATTGGAGTCAGAGAGAGTTAAGCCTACCTGGATCAGATTCAAAGAGTCGACGTTGGATTTGAGAATCTTATAGTGATCGGAGGGGCGGCGTTGACGAAAGTAGGACTTGGTGGGGTCAACGAAAGGACGAAAAACGAGACCTGGGAATTCAGTATCCATGGAAATGAAAGGAAAGTCATCGACAAGCTCTCTGATGAGCTCAAATTCGGATTCTAAATTACTGGACCAGACTTCTCTGATGACAATATTTGGCTTATTAGTATCCATAGCCGCTGTTTCTTTCAGAATAATGGAAAAGATAAATAAATTAAAAGATTATATATATTTGATGCCGGTGAACTCGTCAGTGTTGGTGGTGTTGAAGAACAGAGTGGAGAGGGGAGAGTTTAATATGGAGAAGATGGAGAAAGTGGGGAAAGAAATGGAAGGATGTTGCGTAGAAAGAGGGGAAAGAAAAGACGCCGGGTGGGATTTGAGTGTAAGTTCAAAGGTTCAACGCGTTACAATTTGACTGAGGGAAGTAACGGATCAGCATCCAACCAGGACTTGGTCTTACCCATTCCATGTCAGCACTCTTGTCCATTATTTTTTTATTTTTCTTTTTTTTAATAGTGCATCTAATGTGGATAGTGTGCAGATTGTTACTTTGGAGTGACCAATTTCAATGCAGGAGGAGGATTAAAGACCGGGAAAGCTACAGGCTACAAGCCATTTGCTCCCATGTTTGTTTTCGTCTCGAGGGAACAAGTTGGACTTGGGACCCTTTTTATTTATTTACTATTATTTATTTATTATCTATTTTTATTTTCATATGTTGTATGGGATTCTCGTTTCTTGCAATTTGATAAAAAAGGGACATTTTTTGTGAATTTATCAAACTTCACTAGATGATTAATTCAACTTAATTTTTCTCAAATTGAATAAAATAATATTTTAAATAAAAATTGTTTAAGAAATTTGAAAAAAACAAAAGTAAATTAGATATAGATTTGCAATCATTAAAAGTAATCACGACTGACAATGATCCAACGAAAACAACTATAGAGCTTGAAAATTTCATTGCTAGTGAAAAATTAAAAACTAAAGACTATTCTCTTATTTAGCTTTCATTGCCGTTCAAAAAAAAAAATCGCAGTTGGTTGAAAAAAAAAAGTACAATCGTCATTTGTTTTATACACTTGATTGTTGGATCATTGTTTGCTCCAACGCTTGGTAGCTTAGGCTTGTTTTGATCAGATTATTGCTTTAATTATAGACAATATATTTATTTGGCAAAGATAGATCTAGTGGCAATTGACTATTGATAATAAAGTGGTAACAATTTATTACAGGCTAGTTTAAAAGAATAGGTGTATAATGGAAGAAAGAGATGAAAAATGGAGCAAAGCAAAATGTTGGAGTAAGTTAAAGATGGCATGATTGTGATTTAAAATCTAATATTTTTATTTAATTCTAAAATAATAACTTTGGTGTTTGAACTATTCCATTTTTTCTATTTTAGTTCCTCGTTGGAAAAAGTTCTTCAATCAAGGCATTTACTTGTTAAAATAGTCAATTAAGTGTCTCTACCCGTTTTAGAATGCCGAAAAGCTAACTCAGCAGTACTGGAACCCATTTTTTAATAGGTGGCATCTCATGTCATGAATGGATCCCTTTTTAATCCAATTCAGCCATTGTATTGTAATTACTTCCCCATTTATCCCTAATTTAATGCACCCAACAACCAACCTATAGTTCTGATCTCTCATCTAAACTACACATGATTTCTAAGCTTCCCAAACTAAAACCATCAGCTTTGATAAAACACGAGTTCGTTTAGCTATTACGTCAAAATTCCAGTAAAAACAATTGAATCAAGAAAAATGCAAATAACGATTTGAAGAACAATGCACTTCACGTGGCGTTTTCATTGAAGTATATTGACGTTGTTCTCTATTTCTTATATACGACAGAAGATGAATATCAACAAAAGGTATGTATATACTCATTTAAGCAAGTGTAGTTAGTTTTATAAGTTTATTTTAGAAAATATATTGTGTTTATGATCTAGTTTTGTGTAAAAATTTTTATGCTTTGAAACAAAAAATGGTCAATGGGTAACAATGTTTACTATACTTTCAGTTTGGACCATTACTATGTAGACGTTAATTATGGAGGAATCTAGATTAATGATATAGTTGGTGCAGTTATGTGGGTGGGTAAAAAAATGCTTGTGACAATAGATGTAGAGCGTTTTGATTAGCTTCACTTTGTAGAATGCATGCAAGTTGTATTGGCAGTAGGAAGATTGATAAAATACACTTTAGAAAGCCTTCACTCCCTTTAGCACATTACTTGATTTATTTATATGAGGGTTCCATCTCACTATTATTGGACCATTTAAGAAAGAACAAGACAATTGAAGTTTACGTTGAATATAAGATTACTAGGGACAATAATATAACTTCACACTTCGATAGTTCATCTAATGAGGGCTTTTATGATAATGTACTTGACTTATATGCTAATAATGGAGTTAATGGCAAAGGAAAAAGGGTAGTTGGAACTAGTGGTTTTGAGAATGATAGCTTTCAATACATAATAGAGGGCATTGATTATCAATCTCGTCTTACTAAGTTAGGGATAAATCCTACTATTGTTGAGGTTATGGTGAGGTTAGTTGCGTAAATAGACAAACTGAAGGGGCACAGGATAGTAATTGTCATGAGATAAGTGTCTTACATATTTTTGAGGTTATAGGGAGTTTGAATGAGGTTGGTAATACACAAGTTGCAGGTAGTAATGAAGTTGCAGGATAGGCAAATGAAGTAGAAGAAGGTGTTGAGGAAGAAGATGAAGAATTAATTGAGTGTGAATGAATGTCTTATGATGATGACGAGCTTCAAGAAGTTAGGGATGCAGTTAGAGATTTTTTAAACAACATTAGAAAGCCTAAAGAGATTCAAGGACAGTAACAGTAATAAGATGATGAAGGGGAGACATATTTTGACCTAGAAGCAGATTAGGAGTTAGTTTACAAAGGCTTATCAAGGCTTTTTTCAATCCATAGTTTGATGGCTTTAGATTTTCTATTGGAATGCTTTTTAGTAGTCTAGAGCAATTTAAAGAAGCAGTTGCACAAAAGGTAGTCCAAGATAATAGAGATATCGTGTTTGTTAGGAACACTAGGAAACAAATAAGAGTCAAGTGTGATAACCCATCATGGAAGTGGTTGATTTATGCATCTAAAGAGAAAAGCATGAATGGCATCCAAGTGAAAACTTTGAGGGATAAACATATTTATGCAATGTCCTTTAAAAACAGAAGGGTTATAGTTAATTGGCTTGTAGAAAAGATTTAAAAAAAAATATAAGTCAATAGAGACATTGAAGCTTGTGCAATTAAAAGCTCAATTAAAAGAGGATATTAGTGTGGAGGTGAGTTTGACAAAAATGAGGAGACAAAAAATCTTGCACCTATCTAGGCTACATGGTGACACAAAGGGTAAGTATGCTAAGTTATGGGACTATTTGGGAGAAATTAGGAGATCTAGCCAATGGAGCACAATTGAATTGAAGGTTATCAGACTAATTTCAGATGAACTTGCTGTGTTTGATAGGTTATATGTTTCTTTTTCATGTGTGAGGGAAGGTTTTTTAGTGGCTATAGGAGGGTTATAGGTTTGGATGGGTGCTTGTTAAAGGGAAAGATAAAATTATGAAATATTGGCTACAGTTGGTAGTGATGGGAATAACTAGATATTCCCAATATTCTGGGTTGTTGTGAAAATTGAAAACACAAGTAATTAGAATTGTTTTATTGAGTTAGTAAGAAAAGATCTTAATATTGGAGATGGTGATAGGTGGACCTTTAACTTAGATCAGTAAAAGGTATGCATTTTTAACTTTTTCTTTAACTTGTATGACCTTTATTTATGGTTATTTTTCTTACTGAACTTTTTTTTCTTTTTTAGGGCCTATTGAAGGCGATAAGAGAGCAAATGTCAGAGTGTGAACAAAAGTGTTGTGCTAGACACCTTTATGCTAGTTGGAGCTGTTGAGTTTCAATATTAAATATGCGCAGCGGAATAATATAATTAAAACAATTAATTATACCAACAGGGATCCGTTTAAACGAATTTTTGCAGATTCTTCAAAACTTTCATCTACACGACTAGGTTATCGCAAACCACAAGCCGTCCAAACGTCCGGCCTCTAGTAATATCCACATGAATGGATAATCGAAAAACTCTAAAATTGCTTTTAGAGGGTTAAGAGATTAGAGCGTATGATGGTGCTAGCTATTGTAGGCTCTCTGTTTTGTTTTGTGGCTATGAGCAACAACTCACTCTCTCGTTCAATCAGTCTATACTGTTTCTTAAATCTTATATAGGAAAATCGTAAGTCATAAATAAATAAATTATAATTATTTATTTAAACATTTTAAATAAATAAATTATAACTAAATATATATGTGTCTATTTTTTTATTTAAATAATTTAAATAAATAAATCATAATACATATATTAATAGGATTTTCAATATAATTAATTTTATTTATTTATTTAACTATTTAAATAAATAAATAAATTATAATTAAAATATTAGATTTATTTAATCTAAAATTTATCTTAATAAATTTTAGACATAAATCAATTAAGTCAATACTTAATAATTTAGGTAAAATTGTAATAAAATATAAAATATAATTTTATCCTTAACCCCACAAAACTTGTTTGCAATCAAGTCATACTTGATTCGATTTCTCATTTTCACTTTCTCATATCCATTCTTATGTGTGTGACCTTCTAAGTTCCAAATATGTTGGCAATAAATATTAATTAATTAATATTTGAAGGTCAAGTATATTGTCTAGCAATATGTCAAGACTATCCAAATATCTGAAAAGTCAAAGTGGTTTGACTTAACCTTTCAGTGCATGATTTATCAGTATAATTAATATCTCTTTATCATTAATATTTTGATTTAGTAATTAGGCATAAAGTGTGTCTGCTTTATTTACTTTTCCTGAAAAAATATTTACTTTTCGTATCCACCACGGCTGCCAACACACAACAGTTTGGGAGACATCAAGACATGCCAAGGAGAGTCCACCAGGTAAGTAACATTGAAAATAAACTTAATGAACTAACAAGTTTGGTTCAAAGTATTGCTATAGGTCTGTATTCCCAAGCCAAGGTGTGTGGAATTCGTGCCTATCTTGGACACGCGACTGACATGTGTCCCACATTACAAGAAGGAGCTTAAGAGCAAGTAAATGCAATTGGAGATTTTCTTGGACAGTCCCAAAGGATGTATGATCCTTATTCAAATACATATAATCCGGGATGGAGAGATCACTCAAACTTTAGCTATGGAGGAAGGCTGCAAAATGCACATCAGTACCAATATGCTCCACCGCAGCAGCACCCTCAAGCAAGCTCTAAACTAGTTATGTCTCTTAAAGATATAGTTAAGTTACTTGCTCCTAACACTCAATAGTTTCAGCAAGAGACTAGAATCAGCATTCAAAACTTGGAAAATCAAGTGAGTCAGTTAGCTTCTTCTCTGAGTAAACTAGAGTCACAAGGGAAGCTAGCTTCTCAAACCATCATCAATCCCAAACAAAATGTAAGTGCAATCACTTTAAGAAGTGGGAAGGAGCTGATGGCCCCAAGCCCAAAGAAGGGAAGCAGCGGTCCAAAGAAAGATGCTGAAGAAGAGATAGAGATATCGCAGACTTAACTAGTTGTATTTTACAAATTATAGAGATCGTACATTAATTATTATACAAATAATTTGTCTCAGTCTTTAAACATATTTTGTTATCTATTTGGCAGCAAAACCTATTTGTAGAAGACGTTCTTTGTGTATTTTGCATCCTTTCTTTTTTTTCGTATCTAACTTTTTAAGAATTTTGTTGTAGACATCGGTATTTCTCTTGACAGTGTCATATAGAGTTGTCCATGTGAGAAAACATCATGTACTAAATAGACACTTCCAACAAATTTAAATGCACAATTCAATATTTATTAAATTATATTCCTAATCATAATAGAATTAAAAGTTTACTATTTAAAATAGGATTAAATTATTTTATTGCAAATAAAATATCAATAAAATTAAAAGTTATCTTATTACAATAAGACTAAATTATCCTTAATAATATTTTTTTTATCAATTATAGTATGCAGGAGTATTTTAGGGACGCAATGTTTTTCCTCCATTTGTGCTTTTATATATATTATAGATATTAATAATTAATTAATTAATTAATTAATTAATTAATTAGGATGAGATGTGAGTGTATTTATTTATATGAATTTTATTATTTATAGTTAAATAAAAAATAAAGTTATTACATTGCATATAATAAATTATAATTGGTGTTTATTATTTATTTTTGCTAAATTGTTTTTGTTAAAAAATGAAATAAATAAATTTTTATTTAAACATTTATTTTAAATATAATTTTATAAAATTCAATTGAATTTCTGTTGGAAGACATTTGCACATTAAACATGACAAGACACAAAATAATCAAATCTGATTCATTCACATAGAAGTTTGTATAAATTCCACTGACCAACTATTTGGTTCATTCGAGAACAAAAAGTCGCAGAGAGAAAATGTTATATTTTGTTATGCTAAGGTGATTAGGCATGAAAAACGTGATTAATTAAGTTAATCAATATTTTAATTGTCCCTTTCTCCTCTTTTTTTTTTTTTTTTTTTTTCAGTTAATAGGTTTTTTATGGCTGAGCTAGTTGTCAAACAGCTGGATAATTAACAATGACTTAAAAGTCAAATTATTTTATCTTATCAACTTTCATGTAAAAAGAGTGGACATCAGCAAACTTTTAATAATGGATACAAATGAGATATTACCTATGTTTCATAGTATTCTTTACATTTAAAAAAATAATTTATTTTAAAATATTTATCACATTTATAGTTTTAATGAATAATAAAAATTTTTTTTATATGTTTACCCTTTATAATACTCAATAATCATTACTTCAATTTAATAAGTTTTTTTAAAAAATTAATATTAAATTAAGAATAACATAGTTAATTTATTACATAATTTATTATAAATTAGATAAATTTAATATTTTTTAAAAAATATGAAATTATAAATGTGAGAAGTATTATGAAAAAGAGGTAATATATTAAAATGACGGTTATATGTTTTCTAAATAAAAGATACCAACAAAGTGTGTAAAGTTGAGAATACAAAATCGATATTTAAAAAACGCATTTTGTTGGAACGGTCAAAATGACATAATTTTATAAGAGTTCAATTATAATTATGTAATTTTAAATTTTATTATTTTGACGCGAGACATAATTATTACTGAAATATGAAAGATAAAATCACGACAGATTTCCATAAATATAAAGGTATCATAAGGCAAATCACCTAAATTTTAGGTATAAATCTATGCATTTCATCCATATATATTAGGATAGAATTTGTTGATTTTCTGACCAATACTTTTGAATTTTTAGATACCAACCAATATTTGTTTTAAAAGACAAGAGAATCATAGAAAATGGTATAAATTCCATTGACCAATTTGGTTGATTAAAAAAGAAAAGTGCCAAAAGAACAAGTGAGTGCCGTTCTGCTGTCGTATGGTCCGTGTGCAGGAACAAGACAGAAACTCACACTTTAATCATGCATATATATTTATATTTATAATTATAAATTTATAATAATTAATAGTAAAAAATTCAATTACTTTGGGATTTGAGATTATCGAAGTCCAATTGTTCTTTTTCTTTTTTTTTTTTTTTTAAATTGTTGACACCGCCTTAAAAACTAAGCTCATATAAGAAGCCTGAAATGACAAAGTGGATATAAAGCTTAGGGATATTATAGTAAATGTCAGATTTTGAAACATTAATTTAAAGAGGAAATATCACTTTGACCTAAACAATTCAAAAAAAAATATCAGTATTATTGGTGCTTTATTTATTTGTCACTTCTATCTAATGAGGCTTTAATTTTTTTGTTTGGATGTTTTTTAGCCTACCGTTTGTTATCCACGTTTCTTCTTCTTCTCTTATTTCAATTTTAGGTGATCGCTTCCTTTTTTTTTTTTTCTTTTTTCGTTTCTTCTTCTTGTTGTTTCAATGTCAGATGATCATTTTATCTTTTCTTTTCGTTTCTTTTTTTTTGTTCATTTTCTTTCTCTTCTATGTGTTGGATTTGTTCATCGCCTTGCCCTTTCTATTCTTCTACGATTTCCTTCTATTTTTGGATTTCGTTTCTCTTATGTGATTAGGATTTTGTATAAGCATACCAGTGATTTAATGTTCATAGATATTGTTTGTTTTTTGGAGATAAGGTAAAACTCTCAATTTTATTTGAATTGATAATGATACTGTGCGTGTGTCTATATATATACTCCCTTCATTCTTTTATTTAGAGAAAACAGAAAAAAACTCTAGGATTAAGAAGGTTGAATTAAGTTTTCTTCTTAAAATGTCTTTCATTTCATCATTAACTATAGAAATGATAACTGACACAAAAGGCAGTCCCAAAAAGTGCATTTATTACCTACTTGGATCATTTGTTCGTCACTTTTAATATTTTTTATTAACTCTATCTGACTTTATTAGAACATGACATTTTACATAATATGTGCACAAAAACAAAAAACATTTGGAGCCAAATTAAAGGCCAAAATTTTGAACTTATTCATTAAATGCCACAAATTTTTAAAATTTTTGGCAAAAATAAAGAAGGAAAAACTTAAATTTTGACTCATACTTGTTTAACCTTAAATAATTTTTTAATTTAAAATTAAAATTAAAAGCAAAATTCAGTTTCTCCAAATTAAAATGAAATTCAGAAAGTAATTCTCAGATACAATATATTGCAACGAAAATGAAATGGAATTTGGAGCTAAATTTTTAGAGTTTATAATTAGACTTTTCGACTTCTAAACGTTGGCCATATATAAATGGAATATCAATTAATGATCTAATCTAAGAAAAATATATTCACTTCTCCATAACATCTAAATCAATCGCATCGTATTTGGAAATGACCACTAATTTGCATCCTTCAGACTTGAAAAATGCACAACTAATAATAATAAGGCCACAACATGACTTACAAAAGAGTACAACTATTATAATGATTTGAAAAAATGCATAGCTAAGAATAACTATAACAGTATAATTTTTCAGTGTCATAAATAGTGATTTACTGATCTGTAAATAGTATAATCAGTCCGGGACTTGATATTATTTCAGTTCGAAAAAATTACTATATGTGTCTAATATTATAATTAATATTTTTGGAGCATGTTTGCATAATTTGAATGGGTAGAGAATATTTTATGAATATTTTTGAAGAATTGCGGCAACTTATGAATATTATTTTTAGTGTAGTATATTAAGAAATAAATGGTGAATTATTTTTATGGAGTTAATTTAATTAATTTGTGGAGTTAAATAATAATTAGAAGTGAATTATTTGAGGAATATTTAGAGCCATTGGATGAGATTATCTAGGATTTGATCATAGCCATTCATTTGGCATAAAATGAGAAAGTCAAATTTGACTTTGCCTCTTAAGGATAAACATCATCCCATCTACACATTCTCTTTCTTCTTCCTCCCCATTCTCCACGCCATTTCTTCTTCTCTTCTTCTTCCTTCATTTCTTTCATTTTTCTACCGCAAATCTCCATTAAACCACCTAATTAAATCATAGAAAAGTAATTCACTCTTAAGGAACAAGTAATAGAAGCTAGAATTTGGAGTTTCTTAGCTTTGGTTTTGAAGTTGCCATTGAAGGAGGTGAGTTGTAATTTTTAGATTTTGTAATTTATTAAGTAAAACTCTAGGATTAGCCATGAAATTAATGCATTAAGCCATGCTCCTTTCTTTTCTAGTATTAATTTTTGATTTTAATGAGCACTTTTCCTACTTTGAAGAGATTGGTGAACCCTCCACCAAAGGCAAAGAGAAGGCTAATGATTAGTGTTCTCTAAGCTTATTCAAGCTCATTCAAGAGGTTAGTGCACTAATACTTTCATTTCCCTTTCAATTTTTCCAAGTTTGTAATTTTTGAGTTTTGGATGATTTTTGTGAAGTATGTGAAATGTGTTGGAGAAATGGGAAATTGGGTGATTTTGTTTGTTTTTCCTTGATTGATAAGCATGAAAGAATGCTTGAATGGGAAGAGGAACCTCTCTTTCGTCTCCTCTCATGATTGGCCGAACCCTCCTTAAGGGTAGGGCATTGAATTTTGTTGTTGTTTTTGACTTCCTATGATTGTAAATGAGTTTGAATTGTGTTTTCTTGTGATTTATGAAAGTAATTT
>CANUEX010098366.1:0-42318 GCA_948099535.1 Jatropha multifida
ACATAGTTTGAGGGGGGATATTAACTCACGGAGTGATAAGGATGATTCTACCCCCCTTGGAGTGATAAGGTTAACTGACAAAGGCTTGAGCAATGGAGAGATAAGGTTGTTCCACTTATTCAGCTGAAAATATTTTGTAAATTTATTCTTGATTTGAATGCGTTTAGTGATAAGAGTCCTAAGAGTAATAAGTTCAATTATGTAAGCTAGTCCAGATTGCTCTTGCCATGTATTTCGAAACTCTGTTGTAAGGTAGCCTATATAAACATAGGACTACAACTCGTTTATATGTGTCAGAGTATTCAATTTATAAATTCAATATTCAGATTTTCTCTTCTAAATCCTTAATTTTATCTTGTTCCACGCTCACCGCATCATTTGTTAACCTTCAAAATTGAGTATTGAAAGTATTTGAGAATTTATATTTGCCTTAGGATATATATATTGTAGTCAAGATAATTTCTACTAGGATAAGAATCGTTAGAATCTTGTGTTATCTGTTAATTAGAGTTTACTTAGGAATGTAATATCCTTTAATATATATATATATATATATTGTTCTTTTATATATTTTATTATTGTATATTATCAAGTATGATGACTTTTACTTATTTCAAATTTCCTTTTATTTGAAACAAAAGGAAAAGGAAATGATTCAAACGTGCCAACTTTTTATGTTATTTTAATTTTTTTTTTTGTTAAAAAAAATTCCCCATAATTTTCTCATCAACCAATTCACTATCATCGAATTATGTCCTTGTTGAGTTTCTAGGTCTATAAAGCTCGTGAGAATGGAAGTCTCTGCCATTGTGGTTGCTACTTGAGCTTCCTTTGAGTTTCCCAGGCTTGTAAATGATTGTTATAATGAGGTAAACTGGGTATTATTTTCTTTTTCTATATAATTATGAAGCTGTTTTCGTCTTTTCGCATATTTTGTAGGCAAAATGATGGAAAGAATCCACATAACCTTCTACTTTGTCATCATTTGTTGCAAAAAAAAAGAGAAGGACAATCAGTAGACTATTTGAATTACCATCATTCATAAAGCAAAACGCCCCTACGTATTCTAATTGTAAAAAATATTATTAAGGACAATTTAGTCTTAATAGCTAAGTTGGGACCACGCTGTGTTTATTTTTCTATTCTAATTATTATTATTATTATTATTATTATTATAATTCTAATCTAATCCTATTCTAATTAGGAATTTATTCTGTACGATTCTATTTAAATTTAAATTCTATTAAGATATTTAATATAGAATTATAAATAGTTAAGTTTAGTTGTACATATTGCATTATTTTGATACACCAATAATCAAGTTCGGCCAGCTAATAATTTATCTTTCTAAATAGGAGGGAGGTATTAATCCCATATTACACCGATCTCGGCCATATGGCTCTGCCCAGATCAGTCTCAAGAAAGTGCCTTAGCTTTGACAGAGCAGCCCGCAACATGAGTTTCCAAAGGTAATATATTGCATCGTTACCTCATTAGTTTCTTTTGATTAACAATAATAACCAATTTAAATTAACCTTCATCATACTATATATTGATCACTTGCTTTTTAATTAATCTCATACACTTAATAGCCCATAATTGAATTCCAATACAGTTGAATTGGCCATCTCTTTTTGCCAACTGCCTATATTATACTGATATGCGGGTAAGTTGAATGTTCAGGGAAGAAACGCAGTGGATTTTCAGAATGGCAAAAGCAAACAATTCCTCTGTTAGATGTCGAGATAATATCTTTTTCTCTTTTATTTTTCAATTTCAAATATCTCTATCGAAGTAAAATAGCTACGTAACTTTTAATATCAAATTATAATATAATAAATCATAACTTTTTTTTGTATGTATAGGAATTTTAAATTTCATTTGCATTCTATTGGTTGATTAATATTATCATTAATAATAATTTAGTCTTATCCTAATTAAAAAATCTTTAATTTTATTAATTGATTAAAATTATATAATAATTTTATAGATTGGTTATATTAATTTTCTATTTGAATGCAGATATTATTCAATTAAACATATTAAACTAGGAAATATTAAAATAGAAAATCAAGATTTTTTTATCCTGGCCCTAAAAAAAGTCAATTATCAATAAAGTTAAATATCCAGTTAAGAAACACGAAATATATATCAAAATATTTTAACTCAATTGATAGAGAATTATATAAACTTATTTTATATTAATTTAATTTACTAAAAAATTTAAAAATAATTCAAATAAAACTATTAATAAAATGATTAAATAATAAATGATGAATTGATATGTATGACTAAGTTAGCTAACTCTTAGAATATACAATTCTCAAAAAGTAATAAAAAAATTCCATTAAAAGAATTAAAAATTTGATACTTGTTATTTAGATTTATTATTGTACTTGCAATTGTTGAACATAAGACGTACGAGTAATGTCTTAATTATGAATAATTTATGAATTATAATATAATTCAATTAGGAATCTTATTAAAATATCAATTTATTATATATTACCAATATAAATGTTTAATAGCTACATAAAAGGTCACCATAACAATTTTATTTTTCTTTGACTATATGATTTATTATTATTTTATATCAAACTTTGCTTCTTATCATTTTACTTTTTAATCTTAAAGATATTATTTTGCTTCAATTATGATTATTTTTATTTTCCATATTGTTTCAATCATATATTTTTATTTTTTTCATTTCATTTTAAATTTTTTTACAATATTCATTCATTTTGTCTACATATTATAATATTTACCCTAAACTATTGAATAGAAAACTTAATTACTATATTTATTTTTTTACTCAATAATTTATTATCATTTTATTATATTATGAAAAAACCAATCAATTATATTTAGAATAAAAATTAAAAAAGGGTAAATACAACGAGTCCCAACGTGCTCTTAATACTAGTCTATAATATATATAAAAGTACGAATGGGGGGAATATTTGGTCCCCAAAACGCCTCTACGTATTCTAATTGATAAAAAATATTATTAAAGACAATTTAGTCTTAATAACTAAGTTGAGACCACATTATATTTATTTTCTTATTCTAATTATTATTATTATTATTATTATAATTTTAATCTAATCCTATTCTAATTAGAAATTTATTTTTAATACGATTCTAATTATCTATAATCTATAATATATATAAATGTACGAAGGGGGGAGTATTTGGTCTCCAAAATGCCCCTATGTATTCTAATTGATAAAAAATATTATTAAGGACAATTTAGTCTTAATAGCTAAATTGGGACCACATTGTGTTTATTTTCCTATTCTAATTATTATTATTATAATTTTAATCTAATCTTATTTTAATTAAAAATTTATTCTTTAATACGATTCTAATTAGGAATTTATTCTATCATACCACTATAAATAGATGTTTAGTTTTGATTATTTTTCGCTATCAATAATTTGTTATTTTTGCTATTTTTGAATTGAAATTATTAAGTTTGTGATCATATCTTCTTCTTTTGGTAAGTATTAAATCTCTCTATTTATAAATTAATAGAATAGTTGTTATTTATATTTGTTATAATTCAGTATCCTTATATCTTTTTATTCCTTTTTAAAGTTATAAATTAGAAAGTACACACAAAATATTTTTCTTTCCGTCTTATAAAACCAAGATGGACCTAAGTCCTCCTATCTACTGAATCAAACTCTAGGAGACAATCGGACTTCTTGATGTTTTGCATTATGATACAATAAATCATAAACAAAACAATGATACCAGCGATCATGCACAAAAATCACATAATACCTAATCCAATCACATAATACCTAATCCTTCAATCAAATAATCTAAACATTACCTCTAACTAAAGTTGGAGAAATTAGAACTTACTATGAAATTGAATTTAGTAATCCTTATTATTATATTTTTCGTATTATTATTTTTATAGCATATGATTAAATATCTTTTGTAGCTATTGTTATGATGTTACACTTGTGGTGATATTGAAGATATTCAAACTGTTAACAAGTAAGAATGATATTTATTTCAAATATTTTATATAATATTAGTGATTGGTTGTTGTAATATATTTAATTAGATATATAATATCTATGAATAGTTTTGCAATGTCTTTTAATTTATTTTATAGGTATAATGTCAATTTCAGTATAGTTGATACATATAATAAGCCTTTGAAATAAACAAAAAAAAATTATATAACAAGTACAAATAACGGGTATCTACATGCAACGCACATTCTAAAAAACTAATATATGTAAAAGTATGAATGAGGAACATTGGATCCCCAAAATGCCTCTATGTACTCTAATTGATAAAAAATATTATTAAGAATAATTTAGTCTTATTGCTATGAGATAACTTTTAATTTTATTGATATTTTATTTGCAATAAAGATAATTTACTCCTATTTTAATTAGTAAACTTTTAATTCTATTATGATTAGAAATATAATTTAATAAAAATATAATTTAATAAATATTAAATTATATATTTAAATTTATTTGACCCTATCTAAAGTTGGAATTCCATACCGTGTTTATTTTCCTATTCTAATTATTAATATTATAATTTTAATTTAATCCTATTATTATTATTATTATAAATTTAATCTCATTCTAATTAGGAATTTATTTTTTAATACCATTTTCATTAGAAATTTGTTCTATGATTCCACTATATATATATATATATATATATATATATATATATATATAGTTCTAATTATTTTTCACTATTAAAAATTTGTTACTTTTGACTATCAATAATTAATACTTCAAGCTTTTGCTAATTTAGAATTATAAAATTTTCAATCATGTCTTCTTCTTGTGGTAAGTATTAACTCTCTCTATTTATAAATTAATAGAATAGTTGTTATTTATATTTCTTATAATTTAGTATTTGTTACATACTTCATATTTGTGTTTAGAGTTATAAATTTATCGATTTATATAATCGTTACTTGATGAAACAGTGTATTCAATAAATTAAATAATAATAATAATAATAATAATAATAATAACAATAATAATCCGAATCTTTTATCCAAGCATTTTTTTATCCAGCTAGTTACAATAATTTAATTTGTTAATGTGAAACTAACTTAATTTAATTTAAAATAATAAAAGTTGATTTGAATGTTCTCTATATTTCATTGTATTAATCGGAATAGAAAAATTAATACTTGCATAACATGTGAAAGTCTTTTCTATAGATTTCAATATATTCAATTTATTAGTGAACTGTTGTAGCTATCAACATATACAAAATTTTTACAGAATAGGATTAAATATCTTTCTCTAGCTATCGTTATATAATCAATAAAATATTTTCCTTACTTTGTCATGCTTTATTTTATATATTTTTATTGATGCAACAAGGTAAATTATTTTAATTTTTTATTTCAAAAATTATACAGGATGATTCAATCGATATTCTTAAAGTAGGATAAAGAGGATGGAGTTTCATATTATTAGTGCTTAAGATTAACTCTGTAGAACTTATCGGTCATCAACCAACATTAGAAAGCTAAGAAAGATAATGTTTCTTGATTATAAGTAAATATTTTATTTAATTATTAATTTTGTGAAAGAATAAGATTTTATTTTATTAATTATGATTAATTTTTTCTACAAGGAATTCAAATTTTAGCTACTATGTTCAATAAAGTAATAGAATATTTCAAAAATTCTTTAAAAGTTGGGAAAACTTATATTATAAATAATGGACGTGTTAGATCAATTCTTACTTCTTATTATAATGTTCACGAGAGATTAGAGTTGAACCTCAATAAATATATCATGTTAAAATAGTATGAAAAATCAATTTCAAAAGAAATCTTGCAACATAAGTTCAACACAATTTATGATGTGAAAGACTATACCAGGGAAAAAACAAGACGAAATCATTAGGTTTGTTAATGTGAAACTAAATATTTTATACAATATTAGTGATTTATTGTTGTAATATTTTTAATTGGATATATAATGTCTATGAATAGTTTTCTAATATCTTTTAAATTATTTTATAGGTATAATGTCAATTTCAATATAGTCGATACAATGAAAAAATTACAGCTAACATATTTGATGAAGCGGAAATATTAACTGGATGTAGGGTTGATAAGTTCATTGAGTCATTGGATAAGGTATACATATATAATGTCTTTGATTTACAATAAATCTTATCTTTTTTAAATAATTAAAATGTATTCATTTTAATTATTTTAACAAGAATCCAAGGAAAAAAATGAATATTATAGGAGGTTGATTAGGTGTATCGGTAAAAAATATGAATTCTTTTTCAGATTAAAAAAAGAAAAAGATTTTTTCATAACCAAGCGGGAAGAAAGTTTTGAAAAAGAAAAAAATAAAAATATGAAAAAAAATAGATCGTGCCAATGGTGCCAAAAGCTACAAGAAAAAAAACAGTAAGCGTGAGCCTTGTGAAGTCCTATCTCTAGAGAGTAACGAAAGTGTTGCGTTTGATGACAAATATGAGAGCAAGGGCAAATAGATATTTAGAAGAATTCTTGATTTGAATCGGTGATGGAGAAAAGCAGATAAACAATAAGGGAAATATAACGATACCAGAAGCGATGGTAGTAAAGCATGACAATAATGAAACCAACGAGAGATCATTAATTGATGAAGTATTCCCAATGCTTGAATAGAATGCAAACTCTGGCCAGTATATGACAAGTCGTGCAATATTAGCAACAAAAATCAAATATGTTGATGAGACGAATCAGAAAATGATAGAATTATTCCCTGGCCAAAGCAAGATCTACAACAGTTTCGATGAAGTAATAGATGACACAAGCAACTATTACAAAGAGGAATTTTTTAACACTTTGCTGCTAAATGGATTGCCTCTACACAAGCTTGAATTGAAAATCAACTGTTTGATAATACTTTTGAGAAGTTTATAAATGCCTCGAATGACCTGTGTAACACAACCAGAATGGTGTACAAAAATTTTGGAGCCAATGTAATTCATACTGAAATAATAGTTAGAAAACACTCAGAGAAGCAAGTATTCTTACCTACAATACATCTCTTTGCTATAGAAAATGAAGGATATCCATTCCATTTTAAGAGAAAGCAATTTTCAATCCATCTCTGTTTCGCAGTGGCAATAAACAAAGCTCAGGAGTAAACAATATCGAATGTGGGTGTCTATTTACCACAGATGTTTTCTCACACTGACAACTTTATATGGCACTCCAAGAGGGATATCAATGTCTACAACAAAGGTCATTGTAAAGTTAGATAAGAAAAAAGGAAGGATGCAACTTACACAAAGAACGTTGTCTACAAATAGGTCTTGTTGCCAAATAGGTAACAAAATAAGTTTAAAATTTTCATCAATAAGCTTAAAAAGATAATATTATTCAAACTAATAACGATACTGATTTCAACTTTGCAGCGAAACAATTTATTGAAAAACGCTGAATCACATATTAATACAATAACTCTTCAAAATGGAGGAGATTGACTGAGTAAAGGAAACAATTGTAACTAATATTTGTAATAAATAACTTATATCATTATTTTTAACATAAACAGATATGTAAAGTTAGTAGATATTTAAATAGAAAATATAGAATCTATCTATTTATTTTTTTCTCAGTATTTTATCATACATATAATAAACCTTTGAAATGAAAAAAAAAAGAAAAATTATATAACGAGATATCCACGTACATCACACGTTCTAAAAAACTAGTATATATATAACCCACACGCTTAGGTGCTTTATCAATGACCTTTGACACAACACTCGAGCGAAAGTGATAAAATTTTAAAATGGATTATTTGTCATCAAAGTATTGCAGATATAGTTCTTTGCATCTTGAAGTTTCTTCACATCTTGAGAATTTATTCCTCATGAAATCACTAAAAAAATGAAAGAGAAAAAAAAAGAAAAGTAGAAGAATAGATGTTGACAATGAAATAAATATTAGAGATTAATTGTCAAAGTGAAGTTTATTGTTGAGGAACCAAATTACAGAACAAATGGAGTCATGGCAATCCAGTTTTTTCTCCCTTGGCTTTCCACGCTTGAAAGCACCATCCACTAAGCTTCTTTCTGCTTTTGCTTGGTCTATTCTTAAAAATAGTTCAAAGAGATTAATTTTTTAATAGAGGCATAACTTACTCTTCAAAAAATTGATAAGTTTTGAAAATGAAGTTTCAAGATTCAAGAGCAAAAGGACCTTCCTTGCAAATTGTTGATGTGCCAAGTAGATTTAAAGGGTGGTGATAACCACATAATCCATTGTGTTATGCTTTGACCTCCAATTTCAGAGTGTTGGACTTAATCCATTGTGGACTCTGTAAAAGGCATTAATCAATGGACTTAGTCTTCAATGTTAACGTAGTTGGACTTCTTCATAATTCTTCATCCTTAAACTATTTTCTTAAACGAATATATACGACTTTGAAATTTTTGAATTTAATATCATATGTGTTATGAAATAAGTGGATGTCTATAGAGGCTGGAAGTCTGTAGTCTTAATCACTGCGAACTATACCTTTCTACTTTGTGGAGAACTTTATTAGGGTTCCATCTGTGTAACTATATATATGTGGCTGTTATTCTCTCTCATATTTTGCTCTATATTATTTCTTTTTCTTCTCCCTAATTTTATATTATTTTATTATACGTTATCAGTACGATTAGTTCTACGGATTTAAGAATGGAAAATGTATTTTTTTTTAATCGCATATAATGAGTATAGCAAAACTTATTTCTTGGATGTCTAACTATACGTGTTTAAAACTGTTTTATATGTTATATGCACAGTAATTTTAAAGCTGTTTTATTTCCACTGACAAACTATGAATGCGAATCGTTTTTTCCTTTTTCTTTTTTGATCGATGTGTTTTTGGGCTGAATTATGTGCTTTATAATGCAACAATCTGACTATTTTTAATCAATTACTGTTTTAATGTTGAAATTTGTAGTACATAAAACATGTTGGTATTTATTCTTTATTAATATTAATACTTATAATATATATAGCGGTTATGATTTAATAAATTCAGATTTAGTTTTATTTTTTCTTTTGCTTTTTTTTTTCTTAGTTTAATATTTTGAGATTGATTAATTTATTTATTAAATATAACTATAATTGAGATCCCATAGATTTTGGATAAGAATTATTTATTATGAATGTTAGATCTAAAATATATTTAGATGCAATGAATCTTCGAGATTAAGATTCTAATCAAAATGGCATCAAGGCAATAATTCTCTTCTATTGAATATTTGATCATTGAACATCTGTTTGCCTTTTGGAATGATTTGAAAGAAAGATACAAATACCAAAAGCTCATATGAATGGATACATTTATTGATGCAAAGCTCGTAAAACTACAAATAATTATAATTCTGCAGTATTAAGTTGTTGTTTTATTATTACAACTATCGCTATATATTGATATATATTATCCATATCGATTATTTTACTATTGTTATATATTGGTATATATTATTCAAGTGGTATAGATTTTGTAAATTGATTTATTTTAAATATAATTAATATATTATCGTTATTATATTTGGAGCTATATTTGCCATTGATCTAGATTATCAGCGATATTTATACCTCGAATACGCTCCTGAAGTAGCAATATTGAGAGAAGAGTTTTAAGATATGTTTTGAATTTATTTCATAATTTTTTTTATTATTAAGCAAAAAAGAAATCTTAATGAAAAATCATGAAGCCAGTCCAATTGGTTATGCTCCATTCCTTGAAGTGAATGGAACCATATATAATAATGGGCATGAGGATAGTAAAACCCACCTAACTAGACATAAAACATTCTGTGAAGCCAATGTAATAAATGGAGATGGGTGTAAATAATGACAAAGATATACTTATTATTGAAAATATTAATGAGATTAAAATTAAAATCATGATCTTAGAAATTATGATAGCCACATGAGTTATTAAGAATAAATCTTATCACCAGAAGTGGTGCAAATAAATACGGTATATATGTATATTGGTTATGTAAGGACAAATTTGGCTTTGGTGGTAAAAGAATGTTTAAAAGCTCCTAAAGAGGAAGTATTATTACTTAAATGAATGAATTTTATGCATAATGCATTATTCCAAAGATATTCATCAAAATGAATATCATATAGAGATAATGATTGAAATAAATATGATTGTAAATCCAAAATTTACAAATCTAAATACTTTAATTATTTGGCATGATTGGATGGACCATCCCGATCAATAACGATGCGAAAAGAAAAACTTAATTCTTGCATGGATATTTATTAAAGAACCAATAGCTTCTTCAATTATAATGAATTTTTTTCATGTTTAGTATTGTTCTCATAGCAAATTAGTTATTGAGCAATCAACAAGTAAAGTTCAGGTTGAACTAATTGCATTAACTGAAATATAAAAGGGAAATTATTTATTAATTCATCCATTATGTGAATTATTTACATATTTTGGGGATGCATCCAAAAGATAGTATATGATTATTATTAACTTGCAACCTGAAATTTACAAAAATTATTATAAATATGCAGCAAGAAGTTTGCATGATTATTTGCGCAAATAATTTGATTAAGAACACAATTTTCAGATTATGCTATTAAAACAATTTAAGCTTGAGAATGATTGTGAATTTACACATCAAGCCTTATATAAATATAACATGTGTTAATTGAAATAATTATAAGGCAACTCGTTATTGCTTTTATTTATGCTCAAGATAATTTAGTATAATCATTTGTTAAATAATTGCAATTAATTGTAAGGATTATTATGAAAATAGAGAACCCTATTTTTATAGGGACGTGCTATTAAATTTAATAGTACTTATCGCATAAACACAAATAAGTTATTATAAGTTTTATCCTCTATAATTGGTTTTGGATCAGGAACCAAATATTACCCATCGTGAAATTTTAAATGTGCATCATATGTTCTAATTGCTCCACCACAAGGCATTGAGATGGGTCCTCGAAAGAGGTTGAAAAATATGTCAGGTATGAATTTACATATATTTATCTAGAACTTTCAAAAATAAGAAAGTTATTTATGCCGAATTTATTAATTGTTATGGATCCCGACATTAGGAGGAGAAAATAAGCAGCTAGACGAATAAATTAGTTGAAAAGGAATTATCATTATTATATCTTGATCCTCATACAAGGCAGTGTGAATTTAAAAGTTTAAAAGATAATTCATTTGCAAGATTTTGCAAATTAGTTGCCAGATATATTTACGGATCCAAAAGGAGATAATTAAATCTTATATACTAGCTGCAAATTGCTCGTATTATAATTAAAGTCCCTGAATGACAAATTGTCTATGTTAATGATTCTACAGCATGCCTGAAGCATAGTAGATTGGTTCCAAAGATGAAAGAAAAAGAGCAAATATTTAAGATGCTCAAGTTTTAGAAAAATAAAATCTAGAAGAGATCCTAGACATGACTAATAAGTTTTTGGAAGAAACTCAAGTACTTAAAATGAATGAAAATTATGAGATCTCTATAAATTATGTCATATCAGGACAAGAAAGAAACACCATAGAAGAAATGTCGACAATATTTACATAATATAGCACTTGAAATTGTGCATATTGGAGAATATAGACAAAGAATTGATTAGCCAAATAGAATGACGCATGTGGCATTTAAATTTACTTGAAAGTAAATTTTGAAATTTTATAAATATCAAGAGATGTCAAGCTAGTAGAATACAAATACGTATTTGTGCGAAATTAAAATGGAGTCATGAGATATAAAGCAAATTTATTGCATATGTTTTTTTTAAAAAGCTGGCATTGATTATGAGGATAAATACGCTCATGTGGTTGATACAATTATAATTTGATATTTGATTAGTCTGACAATTTATAAAGATTTTAAATGCGTCTAATCAATTAATGACTGTCTTTATATGGCTAACTTAATGTAAATATCTATATAAAAATCCTTGAAGGATTCTAGTTACTTGAAGCATAAAGTTAAATTCTCAAAAAATTTATTCAACTAATATTATAGAGCTATATATATAGATTATTGGATAATGATATCTAAATACTTGAAAAATGCTTGAATCAAGCAAATCGAGACCCCAAGAAATATATTTAAGATTTCTATATGGATTAAAGAAATCTCAATACATATGATATAATTGCCTTAATGATGTTTATGGCTAAAAAAATATCATATTATTTTTTATCATATTATTTTTTATAATATTTTATTATTGAAAGTATACTTTTGATATTTACTTTGTATACTATCATGAGTAAGGTGATCTATTGACCAGTGAATATCTATTAAAATGATATTTTAATATTATTATATGTTCATGAATTTTTATAGATATACTTGAAGATGAATTTATCATTTTTTAGTTTATGAACATTATTGGAACTCCTGAAGAGTTTCCAAAGATCATAAATTCTTTAAGGGAAGAGTTGGAGATGAAAGACATTGAAAATTTAAAGTTTTTATCTCGGCCTGAAGATCGAGCATTTCATAAATGAAATTTTATCTATGAATCCACATATATAATTAAGTTATTCAAATGATTTTATGTGGATAATAGCACGGTCACTTAATGAGAAGATGACCATTTTTCACTTTGAGAAAAATTATGAAGAATTATTGGTCCTAAAGTACCATATCTAAGTGTAATAAAGGCACTAATGTATCTTGCTATTCATACTTGACTTGATTTTTATAAATTTTATTAGCAAGATATAGTTCTTCCTAGATATGAAGAAATTAAATAGAGTTAAACATATATTTTGATATCTTCATGGCACAATATATATGAGTTATATTATAACTAACATTTCAAAATCAGTTTTGATTGGCTAAGAAAATGCAGGTTACTTGTGTAATCCACATTATGTTAGATCATAATCAAGCTGTTTATTTACATGTGGAGGTACAATTATTTCATAGAATTCAAGGGATGAAACATTGCTACTGCTTCATTTAGCCATGTAGATATTTTAGCAACTCATGAAGAAAGATGAAAAAGTACATGCAGTCTATTTGTCCGAAAAGAAGTTTCTACAATATTATAAGAAGGTCATGTTGGAGGAGATAAGAAAAATATATTTCACCAAAATTTTTTTCTTCATTAATAATCTCCCAAAAGAATGTTGATATTAAAATTCAATTAGTCAAGCGATGATATTGTTGTTTTGCTCATTAACATACTTTAAACTTTTAACACAAGTTTTAAAGAATTGATGCACAAAATTGGGCTACATAAAGATCTTAAGATTTATCTTTATGAGGGGGAGTAAATATGCACTGTACTCTTTTTCCCTTTAACCAAGGTTTCATCCCATTGGATTTTTCTGGTAAAGGTTTTTAGTGAGGCAGTATTTCAATGTGTATTTAAGAAAAGAATAATGTACTTTTTTTTCCACAAAGATTTTTTTTCCCACAGGGCTTTTTCTTAGTAAAATTTTAACGAAGCATATTTTTTAAAAAATGGACATCCAATAGGGAGTTTTATGAAATAAGTGGATATCCTATATAGGCTAGAAGTCTGTAGTCTTAATTATTGCAAACTCTATTTTTCTAATTTGTGGAGGACTCTATTAGAGTTTTACTTGTATAACTATATATATGTGGCTTCTCATCAATAATAATACACTCTGGTATTCTCTCTCATATTTTATTCTCTATTGCTTCTCTTTCTTCTCCCTAATTTTATATTATTTTATAAAAATATATATCTATCTAAACTTGAGAGAAGATCTTTCATTACCAATATTATTATTTGTACATTGAATTTTAAGTTAGATATTAATATTTATTTGTCATTTTAAAGCCTTTTTTTAGCAAAGAAAAAATCTTGAAATAATTGAAATAGAAGTAGTTGCATGTTAAATATTAAATTAGAGATTAGAAAATTTTTACTTATCTTTAGATATGTTTTTAATTTAACGAGTAGTAATAATCTTTTTTTTTATGAGTTTGATCTTTTATCACTTTTTTTTGAAATATTTGTCCTTTTGTTTTTTTAATTTTATAAAGTATATGTCGCAAACCACCACCATGGTCGGATTGGCACCAGGACCTAGGTGGATTGGATTCACCTATATGTTTACATACCCAATCCTTAGGCCCATATATATACATAAATATGCATATCAAGTGATAATCAATCTCTCTTTATGCTTACCACCAATATATTATTAGCTAAGAACGAAGTAGCCATTCAATATTAAACTTCCAAACCAGGCTTGAAGATAAATAAATTATCTAAGACACACCCTACCTAAGAAAATAGGCATCATTACAATTTCATTGCTTGAAAAATAATTGTTAACAAATAAGTTAGAATTTATTAGCTAAGGTTTCCATTAAAGAGTTGAAGCTTTCTCTTTAAGGCTAAACTCACAAACTAACCAATCATAGCTAACTCTACGAGTAGTTGCTTAAGTATCTAATTAAGTAACTAACTATGTCTCTTTCTTTCTTTTCTTTTTCTATCTTTTTTCAAGAATAAATATTGTAGTCATTTAACTAGTTAAGTTAAATCCCTTAATTATGTAAAAAAAAGTTGGATAAGTTCACTTGCTTTTATTTTAACCCTTCCAACCATTTACATGCTATATATTACACCTTTAAGTTAAACAATTGATTCTAAAGTCATAATAATCTTCATAGTATTGATTTCTAATAGTTTTTTTTATTGACAATCATTCTAATATCTCTAATTTGACATAAGTTTAAAACTTGAAAGATTACCACTTAACTATTTATAGCAATAGAATATAGTACTAGTTCGAGTAATGAATTCGCAATGATTTATATTGACGTATTGAAAATGTCATTAGCCTTTTACATAGATAATTTTTTCCTTTATATACAGATTGGAGGTTAAAGTAAAGAATGCGATTATGGTAGCGAGGAATCCAAGCATTATCCCTAGAAACTTGCCCATATTCCTCAATTCTATTAAACAGAGAGATCTTTGGAGAGCTACTGAGATTGTCGTCTGTCACATGTCCCCTCCCTAAAATGGGCAGTAGGGCGATACTTCTGTCGGCTCGCCCAACTATGGCTTCTATATGTCTGACCATACATATAGCTCGGTACCTTTGACCATATATGTGAGCACACCATCGACTACTACTCTGGGATGGGTTGAGGAGTAATTAGGCCTGCTACCAGTGGCCCAATCACTACAAAAAAAAGTTGAATTTCGACTGAAATTTATCTCATTAACGACCACTTGCGACCACATTAGAACTGAGACTAATAAAATATTTAGCAATGAGTTGCGATGGATTTGGGACCCATTTTGTGACTATTGTGCGATGAATTTATAATTGATCGCAAATTTGCCTGCTAATATTTCTTGCAAGTTTTATTTTTTATTTTCGACCGTGTTGTGAGAAGCTTACGACCAATTTTATGATGGAATAGAGATCGACAGTGTGCCTATTGCTAGAGTTTGCAACACATTTTACTGTTAGAATTTGGTCTTGTTTGGCGATCGATTAGTGATTGATTTGCGACCGATTATATTGCGATCTGGTTTCAAATCAAGGTCGAAAAATTGCAACTTGCAAAATGACATTGCCTCACTTATATTTGTGACCAATTTATTAAAGTTTGTCAGTTGCAAAACTTTAGGGCTTTATAACCCCTTGGTTGCCTTAGTCGTGATCAGCCCCTTCCCCTCTTCTTCTTTTTCCCTCTCGTTCTGCTTCTCCCTTCTGCGATTGGTGTCTATTGCGGGCTATTGTCTGATCACTAGGGGTTGCCATCATCCACAGGTATGCGCTCTGCTTCCTTCTTCTTTCTCTTTTTTGTTTGGTTTTCTTTTTGTTCTTGCATTTTGGTATATTGTTTTGTTTTTTTTTCTATTTTGTTTGCCATTTTGATTACATTTAATTTCTATTTTGTTTTCATTTCTATTTTATTGTTGTAATTTGTGAATTATGTTTAATTCTTGTGTGTTTGTGATTATATTTCAAATAATTTGCTATAATATTGATATTGGATTATATTAATATAATTTTTGTAATATTAGTTTGATTTTTTTGATTTTATTTTCTATGATCATTGGTTTTTATATTGTGATTATTTTTTCTGCAATGATTATTTTTTTTAGGTATTGTGATTATTTTGTGTTTTTTATATGGTTTTAAACTATTTTTTGTTCCTTTAAAAAATGACATATTATGTTATGTGTTTTGACTTGAGATTTGATTATTTTACGTCGAAGGGCTGTCAAAATTTTTTTATAAATTATATGGTTTAATTTTTGTGAAAACTAAATAAATCAATGCCTTTACTGTTAAAGTTTATGCCTTTACTTCGAAATTGATGCGTTTGAAATTACTTTATGTTGATTTGTGTTTTCATTTGAGTGGAAATCAAATGAATGATGCATTTGAGTTGGAGGCCTAGTAGTGGCCATTTTGACTTTGGAGAATGTTGTTGGATGATATAAAAGTGTTTATATTGTATTTTGACTTGAGATTTGATTATTTTATACTGAAGTGCTACCAAAATATTTTTAAAAATTGAGCCAGAATCATACACTTACTGATATTATAGTTAGTTTACGTATATATAGTTAATCTTAGTTGCATGTTTAATGTATTTCTCATTCATATGGAAGAGAATACCTGAATTGTCCAAGCAGGTTAATTTGGAAATTTCTGTCTGTAGTCAAAGAATGAAACGACAATCTTGTACATATGCACTTATTTGAAATTGTTGTATCTACTTATTGTGTACTTCGAATGTTATTATCTAAGGAGATGTGGGAGAGCTGGCTGAAGGCTTGGGAGGATGTTGAATTCAAGAGAAAGTGTGAAATATTTGCATGAAACAGGTGTAGTGAGACTAGCGGCGACAAAGCAGGACCTTTCCAACATACAAGTGGATCAATCTCTACCATAGAGACATCTCAATTATTGGTGAGTCTATTAGTTACAGTTACAAAACCGATGTTTAATGAAATGACACTATATTAATATATTATGCATAAAAATTCATCACAGGCTGAAAAATCTGGTCGCGAGCCCAAACCGATGGGGGTGTTAACTTACACTCACACAAAGGACCACGATGAACATACATTTGTTAACAGACGTGCAGTGGGAGTCAACGTAAGTAACAATGAAGAATTTTTCAATTTATTTCTAGTCTTCTCTTAAGCGTTCAAGTTCAATAAAGCTTGCAACTACATTGATTTATTAATTTGTTATTTTCAGGAGAACTACAGTACAGCTCGTGAGTGTGTTGTTTCTTCTCAAGCTGGATCTGAAGCTGAGCCAAGAATTGATGAATTAGCACTATATCTGGAGGCTAAAGGGGGTGAAAAGAAGAGAAAAGTATATGGCATCGGGTCTTAGGCATCACAGTTTTACTACGGCTCAATGTCTAACGTTCCTGGAGCTTCCTCAATACCACAACCCGACCACAGTGCTGAGGAGATTAGTGCATTGTGGGCTCGTGTTGATGCGAAAGAGAGATAGCTTGCAGAGCTTAGAGTGCATGTGATGCAGATGTCTAGTCAGCATGGTGCTAGTACTTCTTCCTTTGATCCTTTGCCTGCTATAGATCCATCTGTTTCTATTGCTTTGCATTAGCCACTATCTTCTCCTCTTGATCCAGACACTGCAGACGATACCTTGGTCACTCCTACAGACACTACGGCACATCTAGCTGATACTACGACACGTCTAGCCAACACTACGGTACATCTAGTAGACACAGCGATCGATCATCTAGAGGACCGATATTATAGATTTGATTTTGGACCATTTTAGCTTTTTTGTTTTTTTTTTTCATAATTTGTATAGAATATCTTATTTACAGTTACTTTTGGATTGTGATTCTGTTGTTTGATGACGATGCTTGTTGTTGTGATATATACATATATATATAGTTTTTTAACAGGTACAAAAAATTATGGATTTTAATATTAGTAAATTATTTTTTTCCTGTAATTATATTTTGTGATTGACTTGCGACTACATTGTGAAAGATATATAACCGTTAAATTTAAATTTATCACCGATCACCAACCAATCACTTTCAACTTTTGCGATCGATTTGTGACCGAGTCTTGCTAATTGCGATTGATAAATTTTTGCGACCAATTTGTGACAAGCTTTGAACAGGAAAACATGACGGATATTAGCGATTGATTTTTATAATTTTGGGACTGATATGTCAGTTGCTAATTTACAAATAGTTAGTAAATAAGTCGTAAAGTAATTTGTGATGAGAGATTTCGCAACCGACCTTGGTCAGCCATAAATCGATCAAAATACTGATTTAGCAATCGATTTCTTAGATTTAATGAATGATTGGTAGGTCCCAATTTAGCATTTTTTTTTGTAGTGAATATAGTTAGTAACTTTATGGCAATTGGTGCTAAGAACAAAATCACGATGTAGATGCCATTTTAATGATAGTTGTTTTATTTTTGAATTGGAAAAGGGAACTCCTCAATGGCTATGGCGTTCCCGTTCTTGACAGCATTTCAGAAGTTTTTTCCTACTATTTAATATGTTGCAACTATATCCCTGTGATTTTCTTGCTACAACTTTTAGATTGGCTCTTTGGTATACTTGTACTCTGCCTCTCTAAACTTTTAGGGTAACTTTTATTGTTATCTTGCTTGTGTTCTTCAACTTTTCCCATTTTATTTCTTTGCTATATTTGAAAAAATTAAGTCTGATCATCGAGCTTTTCCCATTTTCTTTGCTGTATTTGAAAAAATGAGGTCTGATCATCGAAATAAGGGCAAGGCCCCTGCTTACGAGGGGTCTAGATCTCTAGATCATCATAGTGGGAGAAGGAGTTTGGTCCTAGGTGTTGTCAATTCTGATTCAGATTCAAAGGAAAATGTTCAACTTCTCCAGCAGAGGTTGCAAAATATAATCTCTCTCACTTATTGCAGTGGTTCTGGCTCGACCTCTAACAGGGGATCTAAGATCACTATTCCCCAACTGCGAGATGAATCAACTCCTGGGAAATCCCTAGAGTCCCAAGAAGTTGGGCCTATTTGCCCTAAACAGTGGGTTAGGAACCTAGACTTAATATTGATCGAGTAAGATCTTGAAGACATCCATGCTTGGTATCTCATCCCGTTTGAAGACACACTATGGGTACCTTTTAAAGGGACAAAAGCTAGCACCCAACTGGACCATGGGACTCTCATCTTGTACATGAAGTATTGTTGAGCAAGAGTGAGGTTTCCTTTATCGAATATCCTTGCTTTTTTTTTTTTTCTATAATGAGTGGGGGATGATTATCAGCCAAATTGCTCCTAATGGCATCTGGATGATCTTGGGTGCAGATATTATAGCTCGCCAAGAGAATTTCACGCTTAATGTGCACCACCTCCACCACATGTTTAATTTCACCTGGCGAGAGAGGGAAGATCATCCTCACCTGAAGGCTCGTGAGGACTATAATTCGTTCCCTTTGAAGATTTCATCACTCAAGGGGATGCAGAAAGAGAAAATCTTCCTTGTTCATCATTTGGGGGTTTAGACATACCTACCCAATGGGGTTTAGGCATGCTTTGGCTAAGGCATCCTAGGGAACTGACTACGACAGAGGAAGGGCAAGTTGGGATTATAAAGTGACACGCCCTAAATCCTTTGATGCTCCTCCCTCTACTTGATGAGAATATTCCAATGGGGGCATGCCTTCAAGCCTCTAAGAAAAGAAAGACTCCATAGGGTGAGAGTGGTTTTCTTGTCCTCCTCACTCAGTTACTACCTTGCTTTACTTCAATTGTTTTCTTTTTACAAAAATGCCTATAAGACTCATTAAGGAAACGTTATAGCGCATGTCAACTGAAGGCGGTCAGCTTCTAGTTACTCAAAAAAGTCAAATCCCATTAGGGGGCATGAACAACCCTCCCAATCCTGCTCGACAGATAAAGGTAGTGATTGTTGCTCAACCTGTACTCCTGCTAGCACTAGAGTTGCCAAGTGTTGCATCTTTAGTAACTTTTGAGTTTGTTACTCCTCCTACCTAAAAAACTATTGAGCTTCAACGAAAGGGTAAATACCAGCGTACAAAGGAATGGCCCTATTCTCTAGTGTCTGAGAAAGGCCTTGATTTGAGAACTTCTATGGAGGAAATATAGGGAAAATGCCTATGTCAGTAGTGGAGAGGTTGCTCAGGCTCTTGCTACAAAATGTGTTCTTCCCTCAAACCTGATGCTTTAAGAAGATCTTGAGGAAGAGTCTTTCTTGGATCAAATTGACAATGGACTTCTCACTGTACTTGTTCCATCTCTATTTTCCACCCCTTCCTTTTGTTTATTTTTGTTTTTGGCTCGTTTCATTATTATGTGTAGCAAGTGAGTGCCCATAATGATGTTCGCCACTGAGTGAGGGAGTCTCTAGAAATGGTTACCACTTTGCAGGAGGATCTGTAGGCCCAAAAGGTTAAGGTGGAGCGCGATGTGTAGACTCAGGCTCAAGAGCACAGTCGCTTTGTAGGGGAGCTAGAGTAGATGATCTGAGCCCTCACCAAAGGGAAAGACAACCATCTTGATGCCTCTTTAAAATTGAGTGCATGAGTGGAGGAACTGTCCAAGCGAGTGGAGGAGGGGGCCACGGTTGTCCGTCAGGCTTGAGCAGGTGCTGCTTGAGCTAGGACAACTATTGACTTGGCTGCCTGAGCTGTAAACAACATTCTATTATGCTAGTCTGGCCTTATAATAGTCAAGCTCTACTCTAAATTTCTCGACTAGGATTGTGCCTTAATGGCCAAGGTTGATGTATATAAGGACTTGAAAGTGGTGGAGGAAGAAGTTATGAGTGGCAACCTTGTGGATGTCAATCTTAAGGTTTCTAGGGAGGACGCAGTTTTTGGGGATCTCTCTATTGTGCAAAACCCTCTAAGAATTGTAGTGCTTACTCAAAAAAGTTTTGTTGAAGATGCCACAGATGCCACAATTCTCTCTTCTAGGATGCCTAAAGATCCACCCATTGTAGAATAGATTCCTTATAATCCACCTTATTTTTATGAATGAATACTTTGTTTGTTTCTACAGTCTCCTTCTCTGTTAATATAATTTCCTTTTAGAGCCTTGGTTTTTATATAATGGCTTGGGCATTAACGAACCTTTCTTTTTTTGAGACCGAATTTTGATTTTGCATGAGATTCATAGGGGGTCGGTCTATTAGGCCTTTTTGCCTTTAGGGAACTCTCTTTGAGTTCGTGCGAGGTTGATTGGGGCTTGGCCCCTTATTGTACTTAGGCATTTCTTACCTTGAGAAACTTTCTTTTAATTCACGCAAGGTTGATGGGGGCTCAGCCCCTTATTGTACTTAGGCCTTTTTTGGCTTGAGGAACTTTCTTTGAGTTCGTGCGGGGTTGATGGGGGCTCGACCCCTTATTATACTTAGGCATTGTTTTGCTTTGAGGAACTCTTTTTGAGTTCATGTGGGGTTGATGGGGGCTTGGCCTCTTTATTTATTTAAGCATTTTTGCCTTAAGGAACTCTCTTTAAGTTCGTACGGGGTTGATGGTGGCTCAACCCCTTAATGTACTTAGGCATTTTTGCCTTAAGGAACTCTCTTTGAGTTCATATGAGGTTGATGGGGGCTCGACCCCTTTGTGTACTTAGGCATGATGGATGGTCAAGTCCTAGAAATACTTTTATTTTTATTATTAAAAAAAGCTGAGGACAAAACTTAACTTTGCAAGATCCCTTGTTGTTCTAACCTTGAGCCCCCTAGCTCACCGCATACACCCGGCTCCTAGAGATTTTACAAGGCTAAGTGAAAAAAACCTAGCTTTTATCTAGTATCTTAATGTTTATATGAAACAATGTTTTCAGTTCTCTCTATTCCAAGTCCATGGGAGTTCGACTTCATTGATCGACTTTATTTTGAATGTGCTCAGTCCCCATTTCTACGTGATTTCATAGGGTCCCTCTCAGTTTGAGTTTAATTTTCCAACTCTTGTTGATCCTGTCTTTATTTCTCTTTCCTTCCATATTTGGTCTCCTACCTTGAAGGTCCTTCTTTTGACTTTTCGTTTATGATATTTAGCCATTTGTTCTCATCTAGAAGCCGCTTTGATTGAAGAGTCATTACTTCTCTCTTCGACTAAGTCTAGCTCAAGCTTTAAAGCCTCAAAATTGACATTTACATTATAAGATTCTATTCTTTTACTTGGCATCCTGACCTCAATGGGTATGATCGCTTTTACACCATACACAAAAGAGAATGGTGTTTGACCTGTAGAGCTTCTGGGAGTGGTTCTATAGGACCGTGGGATGATGTTCAGTTCTTCTGTCCTGTTAATTCCTTCCTCTTCTAATCTCTTCTTGATTCCCTGTAGGATAGTCTAGTTAATGACTTCTATTAAACCATTGGTTTATGGATGAACAACCAAAGTAAAGTGTAAATTGATGCCCCAGGCCGAGCAAAATTCTTTGAAGGGTGAGCAATTGAATTGATTATCATTGTCTATGATTACTTTGTTCAAGATTCTATGTCTAAATAGTACTTCATTCTTGAAGAATTTTATAATGTGGACTAGGGTTATTGTTGCTATGGCTTCTACTTCTAACCACTTCAAGAAATGATTGATTGCCAATACTATGAATTTTCTTTATCCTATGGCTAGTTGTCTACCCACTTCCAATGGGTTGTAAATTTGTGGTTGGTTGTCTTGATACCCTGTTGTGCTTTTGGCATAGGACGCACTTCTGTATGTAGTTTCGGACATCTCTTTTCATAATGGCCAGTAATACCCGAGCTAGAGTATTTTTCTTATAATGTCTTTGGCTCCTCCATGTGCATTGCCGAACCCTTCATGCACTTCCTCGGTAACATATTTTGCCTCCTTGGCGCCTAAACATCTGGTCCAAGGATGGGATTTGGATCTTCTATACAATAGGCCTCTTTCAAAGGAGTAATTTACCACTTGTCTTCTAATTTTTATTACTTCGCTACTCTTAAAGAGTAACTCACCTGTTTTGAGATGCTTTATCATGGGTGTTATCCAATTTCGCTCAATTATAGGAAACATTCATTCACCTTTAATACTTAGGCTAGATAATTTCTTTATTAGAACCCCTGTTGGCACTTGTTCATTTTTAGCTACAACCTTAGCCATTGCATCTACCTCGTGATTTTTTAATATGAGGATTTGCTTGATTTCTTATGTCGCTCCTCCTTTCTCTTATTGGCTTGGTGATTGTTTTGCCAAGGTCTGATATTTGCTCATGGATGGTTCTTTCACCATGAATTTTTCTTCCACTTGATTTACCACTAGTTGTGAGTCAGAGAATATGGTGATTGCCTCTACTCAAACCTCCATAGTTATGTTTATTCTCATAATTCGGGCTTCATACTCAGCCATGTTATTAGTACAGGGGAAGGCCAATTATATCGCATACTTGAGCCAAATTCGTTTGAACCATCTAAGATAATTCCTGCACCTGCTATTACTAAACTGCATGCTCCATATGTTTGTGCTTTGGATCTCAGGCATAGAGATCTCTGCTACAAATTCATCCAAGTTTTGTGCTTTTAAGGCTGAGCGAGACGCATACTGTATGTTGAACTCAACCAGTCTAATGGACATTCAACCATTCTGCCAAAGCCTCTGCCTGGTGTAGAATCTTTTTTAATGGGAAGTTGGTTTGGACCACCATCGAGTGTGCCTGGAAGTAGTGTCTTAACCTTACCAAGGCTATTAGTAAGGCGAAGGCCAACTTCTCGATTTGCAGGTATCTGAGTTCAGCTCCGTGCAACACCTTGCTGATGTAGTATATGTGATATTATTCTCCTTCTTCTTCTCTTACTAATATTGAGGCTATTGTGGTGTTTGTGATTGACAAATACAAGTATAGTGTCTCACATTCTTATGGTCTACTGAGAAGTGGAGGAGAATTGAGGAAGTCTTTCAACTCATCCAATGTTGTCTAGCACTCCGTAGTCCAATTAAAGCTTTCATGTTCTTTAGTGTCTGATAGAAAGGCATGCATCTTTTGGTAAAGCAAAATATGAACTCCCAAGTGCAGTTATTTGCCCATTTAATTACTAGACTTCATTGATGTTTCTTGGGGGATTCATGGACTTTATTACCGCTATCTTTTCTTGGTTGGCCTTGATTCCCCCTCTAGGAGAACATGAATCCTAAGAATTTTCCTGCAGTCACATTGAAAATGCATTTATCTAGGTTAAGTTTCATATTCTACTTGGATAATACCTAGAATGCTACCTCGAGGTCTGCTGCATGCTCTCCTATGTGCTTGCTTTTCATTATCAGGTCATCCATGTACACTTCCATTATTTTTCCAATTTGGTCCTTGAACATCGTGTTAACTAGTAGGTATGTGGCTCCTGCATTTTTAAGACCAAATGGCATCACCTCATAGCAGTAGACTCCTCAGTAAGTGATGAAGATCGTTTTCTCCCTATTGAGTTTGTTCATCTTGATTTGATGGTAGCCTACTACCGTATCCATGAAGCTACAACTTTCATACCCGGCTGTTGAGTCCAATAATTGGTCAAAATTAGGAAGTGGGTAAGGATCTTTTCTGCAGGCTTTTTCCAAATCTATGAAGTCAATAGAGCGGCTCCACCTGCACTTTGGCTTTAAGACAAGGACCACATTGACAAGCCTTAGGATAGTGCACTTCTTTGACAAAGCCTACATTAATAAGCTTGTCAATTTTAACTACAATTACCTTTTGTCTGATCGGTGTATGATTCCTTCTTTTTTGTTTAATTGGTTTGGTGCTTGGGTTTATGTTGGGCTTGTGATTCACAGTGTCATGCGAAGTTCTCCTTATTCTTCATGAGTACTTATTCTATGGAGGTGAGTGTTGTGCTTGGGAGATTGGCTCCCATCTTTAGTGTTTTATTGTCTTTGATGGTGACATCCAACAGTTTTCCTTCTAGCTTGGGTTTCAACTCGGTATGGTCCCTTGGTATGTCAAAAGGCTCAACCATTTGTGGTCCCGTTGAGGTTAGGCACCAATTAGAGAGAAAGGGCGAGCAACACTCCCTTAAGGGACACAATGTATGCCTCCCTAACTACTTTTTGGTTTCCCCTAACTATTACAATATCATCAGAGTTAGAGTAAAATTTCATAATGAGATACCTGATTAATGTATAAGCACCAAGGCTGTATAGTAGTGGGAGACCAAGAATGGGTTATAAGGGAATGGAATGTCCACCATTATAAATTCGGCTTTTTCAGCTATGATGTGCTTGTTGTCACTGAGCTCTATGGTAATTTCCATGCTTCCTTCCACTGACACTTACCTTCTTGCTAGGCCAACAAGAGGTGTTTGCACATGCTTTAGCTTCGCAATTTCTAGTTTTAAGGCTTTGAACACTTCCAGCATAGTTAGATTTACTGACTACCATTATCTACTAAGATTCTTCTAACTTTATAAATTTCTAGCACTCCTATTACTAGAGAATTAGCATGTGGAAAGTGTGCGTGCTTTGCATATTCTTCTAAGATGGTGATTTGTTTGCGTAGGTGACTTGCTAATACGTTTGTTTAGATGGAGTAGATTTCTCTAACATGTCTCTTCCTTACTGTCATGCTATCACCTCATGTGGCACTAATAAAGATCATGTTAATCGTAGGTTCGAATCTTACCAATTGTTTGCTCATCTTCATAGAATGTTCCAATTCTCTTTCTTCTAGAACGTCTTCTCTCGTGATAAATTTCTTTAGAATTCCATGTTGTATTAAACGTTCTATCTCCTTCTTCAGCTGCCAACACTACTCAATATCGTGCCCCACATCCTTATGAAAGGCATAATATTTGCTTTTGTCTCTATGCTCTGCTAATTCTTCTCTTAATTTTTCTCAAGTAATTAAAATGGACCTCCTCTTGGTTGTCTCTCATCCATCATAAGATATCTGTTTGACTTTTGGATGAGGTCATGAAGCTGACTTCTCTTATAATGGGACTACTGGTGCGCGTGTAGGGTGAACACACAGAGTGATTAGATCGATCTTGATAGGATCTATAGAGGAACCACGATGCTTGTTGGCCTTCCGTTTAGGGTCTCCTCCTTTGTGTAGTGCCTATTATGCTTTCTAGGCCTCGTCTAATCGGGTGAAGTTATTGGCTCAGGCTATTAGCTCTGCAAAAGAGAATGGTCTATCAATGTTCAGCAAATCAAAGAGTTTGTTATTCTTATAGTTTCTGGCCATCACATTGATAGCCACTTCGGTTTAAGATCTTCTATTTGCATGGCCAATTTCTAAAACTTGGCAATGTATTCTTGGAGTGATTCGCCATTTGCTCTCTTTAAATCTATCAAGTCAGAGGATATCTTCTTGCTCGGTATGCCCATGATGAACCAAGCTTTGAATGCAATGGCTAGCTAGGTGAAGTTACTTATGGATCCTGTCCTAAGCATTTGGAACCATTCCTAAGCTAGTCCTTTTAGTGTTATGGGGAATGCCTGGCATAGGAGGGCATCCATTATTGTCTGTATATGCATCATTGTGGAAAGTTTGCCTAGTGACTTGTTAGATTGATGGTTCCATCGTACGTCTCGAAGCTTAGCATCTTGAATTTATGGGAAAAAGGTACTAGCATGATCTGTGGAGTTAAAGGAGAGTCATTTCTCAAGTCAAAATCAGTGTTATCTCCCACTTCTCGAAAACATTTTAGAATTTATAAGTTCTTTGCTTGAAACTTGTCCTCATCATTGTGCCCTGCATTCTCGAGCAAAGGGATGGACTGTCCACGGGATTGGGTCCTGCCTTGGGTTTCTGTGTGCCAAGAGGATTCTTCTTCTTCCATGTTCTCTCCTATTGTCCTATTGAAAGTATTTTCTCCATGTTCCACTATATTGATGTGGCGTCGACCTCATGGGAAATTGGGTAACTAGTCTAACCATATCATCTACAAGGCAACTGCGAAATCATCATATGCCTAGGTGAGCAATGTAACTGCTTGAGGATCTAACGCGGAGACATTTGGGGTGTCGACATTAGCTTGTCAGCTGAAGTGCCTCCTCACTTAGTATTCCCCGCAGCTAGCGTGGTTGTCTTCTCCATTATGATATTGTAGAATGCTCGACATTAAACAAAGGTGAGCTACATGACCGAAGGCTTTAAAAGGAATCACACTGTTGATCCTCCACACTCACTACACCAATTTGATAGAAATAGATTTTAGTACTAGTCTGAGCAATGAATTCTCAATGATTTGTATTAACGTATTGAAAATGCCATTAGCCTTTTACATAGATAACTTTTTCCTTTATATACAGGTTGGAGGTTAAAGTAAAGTATGTGATTGCGGTAGGTAGGACTCTGGGCATTATCCTTAGAAACTTGCCCATATCCCTCAATTCTATACATAGAGAGAAATTTGGAGAGTTGGTGAGATTGTCATCCATCAACTATGAAAATATTTATGTGATAGAATAATCATTTGATGGTCACAAGTTCTACCCCTTGGAATTCTCTTCCTACCTAAATCATTAAGAACCCTTTTTTTTTGTTTTTACCTTGAATTGCTTGGTATATTGCCATTAGCTCACTTAATGAGTCTCTTTTCTACTGTTTATTACAATTATGAAATTACTTTTTTATATCAGTGACCATTTTTTCAATTTTATTTGAAAAACTCGCTAGATTTTCCATTATTCTAATTTAAATTCAAAAACTGATTCAAGAAATTAGCTAATATACATAAGACAGGTTATTTAATACCTACCTAATAAAAGAAATGGCTAGATTTCATGGAGTCTCGTTGCAAATCCTCTATGGTCAGATATTGCAGCTATGATTTCTCTTAAATGCCACACAAATGGGGTAAAAGGAAGGTAAATTATTGATATGCTCTCCAAGAACCTCAATTTGATAGAAAGTTCGCAAAATTTGGTGGAGGAATGGTGAAATTGAGTTAAAAATGAGAGGAATGGTTATTCTTTAGATCAACTAATTATAGGGATGAAGAAATATTATTTCATCTCTCTTGAATTTATGAGTCACATATCCGGTTTGGTCCGATTCATGTTGATTCCATCCGATTCAATTTTGTTCTACCTGTTTCATTCGGTTTTCTCATGGTTCGATCCTTATCCAATTATCTCTCCATCACATAATTAAAACATTAACGAAAAATTCCCCATTAGTTGGATTTTGTTATGAAATAAGTGATGTCCTATATGGACTAGAAGTCTATAGTCTTAATTATTGCAAACTCTATTTCCCTAATTTGTAGAGGACTCTATTAGGGTTCTATTTGTGTAACTATATACATGTAGCTTCTCATCAATAATAACACTCTCTCATATTCTCCAATATTTTGCTCTCTATTGCTTCTCTTTCTTCTCTTTAGTTTTATATTATTTTATAACACGTTATTAGTATGATTGTTCTACCACGATTTGTTCTATCGATTTGAGAAGGGATAACTTATGGTTTGTCACAACCAAAGTTAAGATTCGAGTGTTTTGAATTTGTTTATCTTTGAAAGGTAATTTTTAACACCTACTTAAGAATTTTATTATTATCAATCATAAATAAATACTTAATTATGATATGCTATTAAGTTATTCAATTATTAATTTATAAAAATAAAAAAAATAAAAAATGAAATATGAAAGATTGAACAAAAGAAAAAAAAAAATTGTTTTTCGTACTTGGTGTTTTATCAATCTTCTTAAGTTAATCTTCATAACAAAAAAAAAAAAACGAATAAAAGAAAAAAGATTGAAGATCGTTGTTACAGATTGAAAAACTTTGTTCTTATGTTATCTTTTCCATAATAGCAGACAAATTTTATTGTTGTTATATTTATTGATTTGTCTTGTTAAATATATATTTGAGATTTAGATTTGATCTTATTGAAGTACAATGAGAAGTTAATTATATTATGTTTTATTTTGGTGAAGTATTTTATAATCTTATTATTCAATACAAATATTATAGTAGATAATTAAATTATTTACCATGATCTTATTATGTAATATAATTATTTTCATGGTATTCGTTCTACCACTGTGATTTTATTTTATGCTTCGATTTTTGTTCCATTGCGCTCTCAATCAAAGCGCAAATCATTTAAAGAATTAAAAAAAGATCTCTTAATTAAGTCGCTTCAGTGAAAGAATAACTCATGGTTTACGACAGTGAAAATTAAGGTTGGGTTATATAATATTAATTTCCTATATTGATTTGTTCATGGCCAATTTGCTATATGTGTATCATTATAGTTTACATTATCAAATATTTATTCATCTAATATTGTAAACTACTAAAGATGAGGATATATTCTAGTTACTCAATCTGATAACAACTCAAAATTTCAAAGAGTTGGATAACGAGCATTGATATTGCCACTTGATCTATTATTATTAAGATCCTATATTTAGTTGGCTCTTAAATTTATTTAATTTCAATTGCCAGTAGATATATTATTATTCAATTGTTTATTCTTTTTTAAAATTCTATGTTATGATCTATTTAGTTTATTATAATAATTTTCATGATATTAAATATATAAATCTTGAATTTATGGTTTTTTGTATTTTGGGCGAGAATTATTATATTTAGATGCAAGGAATTATTATGGTCTTTGAAATTATTTTGAAAGAAATGTACAATTACCAAAGGATCATTAACGAATATGGATGCATTTATTGATGCAAAGCTCGTAAAACTGTAAGTCATTATAATTTTGCAAGATTAAAGTTATTGTTTTATTATTATAATTATCGCTATACATTGATATATATTATCCATATGGATTATTTTATTATTATTATATATTGGTCTATATTATTCATGTGGTACAGATTTTGTGAATTAATTTATTTTAAATATAATCAAGAAATTGTTGCTATTATGTTTGGAATCTATATTTGCTCTTTATCTAAAATTTTCAATAATATTTATACCTCGAATATGCTCCCGAAGTAGCAATATTGAGAAAAGAAATTTTAAGATATATTTTGGATTTATTTCATGTCCTTTTATCATTGAGCAAACTAAAGAGCTTTTAATAAATATTATAAAGCATGCTCAACTGGATTTACTTCATTCCTCAAAGCGAATGGAATAACATATAATAATGGACATGTGAATAGCGAGATCCACCCAATTACGTCTGATGCATTCTCTGAAGTGAATGCACTAATATATGATATTAGGCGTGAATAATGATAAAAATATACTAGTCATTAAGAATACCAATAAAATTACAATTGAATTAATGATCTTAGCAATTATGGTGGCCACATAATTAAGAATAAATTTTATCACCAGTAGTGGTACAAATAAATGTGGCATATATTAATGTTGGTTATGTACTTGTGTACCAAAATATTAAAAGGCAAATTTGGTTTTGATAGTAGAAGAATGTTTAAGGTTGTGGAAGAGCAAGTATCACTACATAAAGAAATGAATTTTATGCGTAATGTAGCATTTCAAAGATATTTATAATGGAAATAAAATATTGTTGTAGACCACAAGTTTACAAATCCAAAAACTTTATTATTTGACATAATTGATTAGACCATCTCTATCAATAATGATGCGAAGAGAAAAATTGAATCCTTATGTGGATATTTATTGAAGAACTAGAAGTTTCTTCAATTGTAATGAATTTTTCATGTTTAGTTTGTTCTCAAAGTAAATTAATTATTGAGCATCACCAAGAGTTCAAATCGAATTATTTGTATTTTCTGGAATATATAAAAGGAAAATTATTGATAAATTTATTTGGATATGTTATGGATGCAACCAAAAAGATAATTTCATGATTCTTATTAACTTGCAACACTTGAAGTTTACAAAGATTTGTATTAATATGCAACTAGAAGTTTGTAAAGATTATTATTAATATGCAACTAGAAGTTTGTATGATTATTTGCCCAAATAATTTTATTAAGAATACAATCTCTAGATTATACTATTAAGCTAATTTATCTTGAAAATGATGGTGCATTGGCGCATTGGCCTTTAATGATTATGACATGTGTTAATTGAAATAATATAGGGCAACTTGTTATTGCTTTATTTATGCTCAAAAATGATTTAGTAAAATCATTTGTTAAATAATTGTAAGGATTATTATGAGAATGAATCTCCCTATTTTTAGAGGGACATGTTATTAAATTGAATAGTACTTATTCGCATTAAGCTAAATAAGTTATTATAAGTTCTCTTCTTTATAATTAATTTTGGATCATGAACCAAATATTACCCATCAAGGAATTTTAAATGTGTATCATATGTTCTAATTGCTTCACCACAACACATTAGGATGTGTCCTAAATAAAGGTTGAAAAATATGTTGGGTATGAATTTACATCTATTTATCTAGAACTTTCAAAAATAAGAAAGTTATTTATGCTAAATTTGCTAATTGTTATGGATCCTGACATTATGGGGGAAAATGAGCGGCTAGAATAATAAATTAATTGGAAAAGAATTATCGTTATTATATCTTGATCCTCATACAAGGCAGTGTGAATTTAAAAGTTTAAAAGATAATTCATTTACAAAATATTGCAAATTAGTTGTCAAATATATTTACTGATCCAAAAGGAGATAATTAATCTCATATACTAGCTAGTTACAATTTGCTCCTATTATAATTAGAGTCCCTAAAGGACAAATTGCCTATGTTAATAAATCTACGACATGCCTGAAGTATAGTAGATTGGTTCCAAAGATGAAAGAACGTGAGCAAATATTTAAGATTGTCAAGTTCTAGAAAAATAAAATCTAGAAGAGATCCTAGACATGACTAATAAGTTTTCTAAAGAAACTCAAATACCTGAAATGAATGAAAATTATGAGATCTCTTTAAATTATGTCATGTCAGGATAAGATGAAACCAATATAAAAGAAATGTAGACAATATTTATATAATATAGAGCTTGAAATTGTGAAAAATAATGAGGATCTTGAGTTTAATCTATTGGAGAATATAAACATAAAATTGATTGTCCAAAATAGATTGACGCATATGGCATTTAAATTTACTTGAAAGTGAATTTTGAAATTTTATGGGCATCAAGAGATGTTATGCCAATAGAATACAAAAATGTATTTGTACAAAAATTGAAATGGGGTCATGAGATATAAAGCAAACTTATTGAACATGTTTTTTCACAAAGAACTAGCATTCATTATGAGGATAAATACCTTCATGTGGTGGATGCAATTATAATTTGATTAATCTGGCAATTTATGAAAATTATAAATGCGTCTAATGAATTAATTACTGTCTATTTATATGTTAACTTGATGTAGATATTTATATGAAAATTCCTAAAGGATTTTAGTTGCTTGAAGCATAAAGTTAAATTCTCGAGAAATTTACTATAGAGCTCTATATGAATTAATGGATAATGATATCCATAAAATATTAAAAAATACTTGAAGGAAGCAAATTGAGACCTCGAGAAACATATTTAAGATTTCTACATAAAATCGCATTAATGATATTTATGGCTGAGAAAATATTATATTATTTTATGATTATATTCTTTTTATAATATTTTATTATTGAAAGAATACTTTGATATTTACTTTTTATACTATAATGAGTAAGGTGATATCTTGATTAGTGAATATCTGTTGAAAGGATATTTTAATAATACTATTATATGTTCATGAACTTTATAGAGATATTTAAATATGAATTTGTCATTATTTGGTTTATGAACATTATTAGAACTCTTGAAGAGCTTCCAAAGATTATAAATTCCTAATGGGGTGAGTTTGAGATGAAAAACATTAAAAATATAAAGTTTTTGTCTCGGTCTGAAGATCGAGCATTTCATAAATGAAATTTTATTTATGAATCCTCATATATAACTAAGTTATTCAAATGATTTTATGTGGATAATAGGGGGTAACTTGATGAGAAGATGACTATTTTTCACTTTGAGAAAATTATGAAGAACTCTTGGTCTTGAAGTATCATATCTTAGTGCAATAAAGGCACTAATATATCTTTCTACTCATACTTGACTTGATTTTTATAAATTTTATTAGCAAAATATAGTTCTTTCTAGATATGAAGAAATTAAATGGAGTTAAATATATATTTTGGTATCTCCATGACACTATATATAACTTATATTGTAATTAACATGTCAAAATCAATTTTGATCGGCTATGAAAATGCAGGTTACTTATAACATCAACATTATGTTATATTATAATCAAGCCATTCATTTACATGTGGAGATACAATTATTTCATGGCATTCATGGGATGAAGCACTGCTACTACTTCATTTAGCCATGTAGATATTTTAGCAACTCATGATCATGAAGAAAGATGAAAGTACGTGTAGTCCATTTGTCTAAAAAGAAATTTCTACAATATTATAAGGAGGATATGTTGGAAAAGATAAGAAAAATATATTTCATCGAAAATTTTTTCTTCATTCATGATCTTCAGGAAGAATGGTATTAAAATCCAATCAGTCAAGCGGCAATATTGTTGGTTTACTCATCAACATACTTTCTACTTTTACCACAAGTTTCGAAGAATTGATGCACAAAATTGAATTATACAAAGATCTCAAGATTTGTCTTCATGAGGGGGAGTAAATGTGCACTGTAGTCTTTGTCCTTTTAACCAAGATTTTGTCTCATAAGGTTTTCTTGGTAAAAATTTTTAATAAGGCAGTATTTCAACGCGTATTTAAGAAAAGAATAATATACTCTTTTTCTTTCATTAAGATTTTTTTCCTACAGGATTTTTTCTTTGTAAGGTTTTAACGAGACATATTCTTTGAAAAATAGACATCCGAGGGAAGTCTTATAAAATAAGTGGATGTTCTATATGGGTTAGAAGTCTATAGTCTTAATTATTACGAAATCTATCTTCCTAATTTGTGGAGGACTCTATTAGGGTTCCACTTGTATAACTATATATATGTGTTTTCTCATAAATAATAATACACTCTCGTATTCTCCCATATTTTGCTCTCTATTACTTCTCTTTCTTCTCTTTAGTTTTATATTATTTTATGACATATTGCAATTATTTAGCTTTTTTTAAATAAAAATTTAGTCATGGTATCATTTGATTTCTATGGGTTCTAGATTATTCTTAATTATTAAATTAAACTGTAATAATTAATTTAATATTTAATATTTATCCTTGAATGATTTAGAAGATTCTCAACTTGGAAGTTCCGATAATATGATTATGGGCTTAAGCCCAACTTTGTAAACTCGGACTTAAATAAAATTGTTCGGCACTTGGACCCGTCAAATAGAAAATTTAGATTTTAATTTAATAAAAATTTAAAATTTTAGGATATAAAAATATGGGACGTTTTTGTGTATTAATTAAAAGGGAGAAAAATACTTTATATCTTTAATTTAAATGAGTAAAAATATAAGTTAGTTTTTATTCTTTTAATAAAAATAAATAGCACTTTAATTTAATAACAAAATTTACTTAAATAATATTTTGTTCACACCCAATGCGCAGACTTACGAGTAAAATATTAGATATTAGTTATTATATTTAAAATAGGTATTTGAAATAAAATCAAACTCAAAAGAAAATTTAAATTTAAGAGATGAAAATCTCTTAAGCATTTATAATCCATTAATTTAAGTTGGATAACTTAAAAAAAATAGCACAAATCTAATTTAGATAATAATTATTAATATAATGTTTTCTGTTATAAAACTATATAATATAATGGATGTCCATTAAGTTTATTAAAGATATTATTTATTTATCTAAAAGTCATGTCTTTTGAAATAAAGGGTTATGTCTTTTGGGATAAAGAGTTATATCTTTTAGTATAAGGTTGTGTTTTTTAAAGATGACTTTTTGTATCCTATAAATAGCTCTTAATCTTATGGATTTGGTAACCAAGATTACAATGCAAAGTCAATTTTTCTCTACTCTCTCTTCGTCTATCTATTTCATTTATATATATATATATTCTCTATTTCTTATATTTCATAACATGTTATCAGCATGAAACTTTAATCGAATCATATGAATTCATTCTACTACGTCTTTGATTTTGTGAAATTGCTTTCTTTTTAAAATTGGTTAAGAAGATGATAACATATGGTTTGCGACAACCAAAGTTAAAAGTTGCATATCTAAGGTAATTTACATTTCAAAGGTAATTCTATATGTAATTGTAACACTCGCCACCCAATCCCGGAGAATCGAACGACAGATGCCACATTCGGTGCCGGAGCACCGTTTTATATCACTTACTAACTCTAAATCACATATTGGAAGTGGTTAGATTTTCATAAGAAGGCAAGTAATTAAAAATTTTTTAAAAAATAAAGTTTAAGGAAATTCCTACCAAAATTTCGCAAGAGTTTTCCCTAAAAATTAACTTGCCACACAAAGAAAATATACACACTTCCAATATAATTTCTCCAAACCCCAAAACTCCAATTCAACACAATATGTCACAAGTACTTCTAAATATTCATCCATTTTACTTAGGTTCTCTCATCAATATTATAAACTCATTCACTACAAGAAAATATATATCATTATCCATACATCATATATATAATCAAATAATAGTACTTAAAATATCCACCATCACATTAATTATAATATCAATATTTACAACTCTAATATTGTTTACAATAAGTCTATACATGCCATAATTCGTATTAATATACATGTCCTATCCAAAAGCTATTCTTCTACTCTGATGTTGCCCCTTCAATCTTTGAGTAGTCCCCACAACACACAACCTGTGCGTGATAAAAATCAACGCACTGAGTGGAATACTCATTGGTGCTAAAAGATTATAAATTTAAATAACCAAGAAATGCCAAGTAATAAATCTCAAATCAAATATATTTTAAGCACTGAAGACGTACTAGTTAAATCCGAGTATTTCAAAAAAAACATAAAGAAATTCAAACCTTAAAATTTATACCAAACTCAGTATAAATAAGAAATATCACAAATGCCAATATATTTCCGGTTTCTTTATAACGAAATAAAATTCCATTTTTTTTGTAAGGCTTGTACCAATACCGAATGAATGTAAGCAGATTTGATCGTGGCACCATGGCCTATGAAAGCACCAACCACCAATCACACAATCGTGACCTGTGAAAGCACCACCGTGGCCTATGAAAGCACCACCGTGGCCTATGAAAGCACCACCCACCAGTCACACAATCGTGGCCTATGAAAGCACCATCGTGGCCTGTGCAAACACTATCAGAAATAATAAGCGCGTCTGCCTATTTATAAGGATTGATAACCCTAGCATATGATCATAGCTCCACCAAATAAAATGGGCTGATAACCCGAGCATGCTCACATATTGCAATAAATCTCATCATACCACATTTCAATCATGTATAGTAGAGCCCAAAATAAATGCATTCTTCCACAAATAATCTCATTTCTCACTCACCATTCCTTATCCAAAAACTTTTTTAAAATTAACACTTATTATTATAAAATACCTTTACTTACAACTTGTAAAATCCAATAAAATCAAGTCATGTTTCAAACAAAAACTTTACTTTCATAATACCTCCATTAAAAGTACTAATTATCAACTTAAAATCACTTCTCAAAAACATTAAATTCATTTCTCAAAAACATTAAATTCATTTCTCAAAACAATTAACCATAAAACCCTCTTAGTATTTTCAAAACCTTCTTTAAGTCTTACTAAAATGTTTAAACACTAAAATTCAAAAGAGAGGTTTTAACCACCAATAAATTTCTTAATAACAAACTCATTTAAGTTAATATCAAACTTAAAAATCAAGAAAACACAAAGGCCCTTCACCAAGGAGGTTCGACCATCCTTTCAAAACAAAGAGAAAATGGTTTCTTCCCAAACTAATTCCATAAACCTTAAGGAAACTCATTTCAGAGCTCATTCATAATCAAAGGAAGTTAAAAACAACAATAAAAATCCAAGCCCTTCCTCTAAGGAGGGTTCGACCACACTTGAGAGAAGAGGGAGGAGAGCTTCCTCTTCTCATTCAAGCATTCTTTCATGCTTTCAAATCATGGAAAATCACAATAAAACTATCAAACAACAATTTCCCAACTCAATTTATACACATTCTCAAAAATCAATCAAAACCTAAAAATTGAAGACTTGAGAAATTGAAAGGGAATTGAAGGTGTTATTGCATTAACCTCTCAATCAAGCTTTAGAAAGCTTAAAAAGCTTCACTCCTTAGCTTTTCCTTTCCCTTTGCTGGAAGGTTCTCCCACTTCTTCAAAGTAGGAAAAATATTCATCAAAATAAAAAATTAACACACAAGATAGATGGAGCATGATTTAATGCATTAGTTTCATGTCTAATCTTAGAATTCTACTCATTAAATCATAAAAATCAAAATTCACAACTTACCTCTTCAATGGCAACTTTAATTCTCTTAGCTTTTAATCCTCAATTTCAACTTCAACTACTTAGTTCTTAAGGATTAATCACTATTCTATGATTTAATTAGGTAGTTTAGTGGTAATTTGTGGTAGAAAAATGAAAGAAAATGGAGGAAAAAGAGAAGGAGAAGTTGCCATGGAGGTGGAGATGGAGAAGAGAGAGAAGGTGTTGATGAAGTGGTGGTAATCTTCAAGTAGCAAAGTCAAACTTTGCTTCCTCATTTTATGCCAAATGAGTGGCCAGGATCAACTCCTAAGTAATCTCATCCAATGGCTCTAAATATTCATTAAATGATTCTCTTCCAAATATTATTTAACTCCACCAATTAATTAAATTAATTCCATAAAAATAATCCCTCATTTATTCCTTAATACACTACACTAAAAATAATATTTATTAGTTGTTGTAATTCTCCAAAAATATTCATGAAATATTTCCTACCCACCTAAATCATGCAAACATGCTCCAAAAATATTAAATAGAATATTAGACACATGTAGTAATTTTTCTGGATCGAAATAATATCAAGTCCTAGACCGATGGTACTATTCACAGACCGAACCGATAAATCACTATTACCGACACTGTAAAAAATAGACTATTACACATTAAGCCATAGTCCATGTACTAACATGTAATTATCCACGGATTCATGCTTTAATCAATCAAATTCAATATCCACAATATCCTCACATCTCAATCATGCACTTTACTCTTAAAATCATTTGCACAGTAAACACATTCATAAGTTATACAAATTCATATCATGCCTCTTTTACACATTAGCTATCTTACTCATTTCACGTATACTAGATAACTCAATCATCTGAGACTCACCAAGGCACACACTTCAGACTTATAATAATCATAATAAAAACTTTAGGGCATACACCTCTCGCTCACCTCACCCTCGATGGTGTAGTTGAGCATGCAACTTATCAATATCACCAAAGCATTATAAATTATTTCAATATGCAAGCCTAAGTACATGACCAACTAAGGATTTTTCACTTCAACTTGATCATGTTAAATTTTCAAATTTTAGTTATATATCTTACTTGTTCATTTCCATTATAAGACTCAAGACCATTTTTTTTTCATGCTCATATATATTGATGCTCATTTAAGGGTATGTATTTACAGATTACACAAAACATTTACTTATGCTTTATAATCATTTAAGAATCCAATGATCATTATTAAATAATGATTGAGTAACATTCACAGTTAAAATTCTCTCTTAGTAGGCACTTACCTTTGCCTAGCCATAAAAATGTTCCAACAAACCAAACATGTCACATGTAATCACAATCACTCAACTCAAAATAGTATCATACAAAACTTAATTCAGTCATGGAGAAAAAATCACTCAAAGAATAATATACTTAGTAGCAAAATGCTAAAATAAAGCATTCATCTCTAACATTGTCTGACCAAAAGCAGTAGGTCCTACAACAGACACAAGCACGCTAATAGAATCTCTAGCAACACGAGGAGGAACATAACTATTCGCATCCTCATCATCAGTGTGTTGTGGTCCAGAAGACACATAATAATTTCATAAATTTACAAGATCTGCATCAGAGATAAGTTCTAGTCCTGACTAAAGTGGCATGTTCTATATCATTATACAAATCTCACTTTTCAAAACTCATACCCAATTCCCCAAATAAGTTAAAGAAAACAAGTTAAATAACATAGTCAAACCAAGTAAATTAAACAAGAATCGACTAAACAAACAGCTCTGATGCCACTAAATGTAACACCCCCTTTCTAATCTCGTAGGACCAAAATAGGAGATGTTGCATTCTATGCCGGAGGCACGTATAGACTTGCTTATTAGTACAGAACTAGTATCAATGAAAAAATAATATAGTAATTACATGCTCAGTTTACAAATCCTTTAAAATGTACAACAGAAGTCTTTAAATTATAACTTGCTCAAAATAATTCAATTATAATTATTATGAAAAATAAAATCTTTTAAAGGCAATAGTGAAACCCATCAAACATTTTCAAAATAGTTTAGGCAAACCCTACAGAAAATCCTCAAGGGTTTATTTTGGAAATCCAATTAGGAAAATGAACAAACCAATTAATAAAACATTATCGAGGTGATAGTAAAGTCCTCAGAAGTCCTTTATGCATATTTAATATTCCAATTCAATAAAACAATTTTCAAGAGGAACTATCCTCAAATCGAATATTAATAAATCCAAAAAATATCAAAAGTTTACTCTCAAATTAAAAGTCCAAGTCCAAGTGGAACAAATAAAAAATCCTCAAAGAGTTCAAAGGGTTAGAACAATTGCATTTAGATAAAATACAAAGCCCACACAATCAAACTAATGCTCTCATTATTTCAAATCTAACACATGCCACGAGTCTGTAGTATAGACTCACACTCTAGTCTAGAAGTAGAAGATCTTCTCTCTGAACACATGTACTCGAGATCCACAGCAAACAACTTCCACCTACGCAAGTTAAAAACATCGCGCTGGGTATAAAAAACTCAATGGTACTCAACAATTATATGTAATCACATAGCATACAGGTCTGGTCCATTGAAACCATACACATCATCATAATATATATATCACTTGTTCTAGAAGTCCACATTTTCACTCCATGTTTCTAGACAAATTCTCATAATCAATTCATATACAAGTTTACTTGCATTCAAGAAAATCACTTCAATCAATATATATAAACAAACTCATATATGTGTTTATTCACATAGCAAGTAGTTAAGTAATCTCATAGCATTCTATTTGAAACTTAATTTAAGGAATACAAACACTTAGGTATTAATGATCATATTTTTTCATATTCCAAATGGACACTTAATTAAAACGTCATTAAGACATAAACTACATCAGAATGAATTCAAAATATATTCAATATTAGCTAAATTCAGAGCATGTCTATAATTTCAGGATATTATTAGAATATATACAATAATAAATGGATAACAGTCTCAATGCTAAATTAGAACGTTATTAGTGTCATTGACAAATCAGAATACTATCAATCTCATTACCAGATCAGAATATCATTGGAACATATATGCAATTACATAAATATTTCAGAACACATACTATTACAGTATGATATCAATCGCATTCTTTAATATTTTTATTTATGGGCCTTATTAGTAACTTAGAAGAAACAGAAGCAGAATAGGTATCAAATTCAAAATTAGAATGACATAATTGCCAACAAAATAGATTAGGCAGAAGCCTACAGAACATTGGTGCACGTCCACAACCTGAGTGGGACACTCTCTGTCCAGCATATGATCATAGCTCAAATCCAATATTCAGTAGCATGCTCAGTATATCAGTATCAGTATATCCACATTCATATAACTATTCAGCTAAGTACATAATAAGGGCCCAGATGTTTAGTTATAGTTCTTTACATTTGGATTCGAGTTCAATCACAAATAGAATATCAAAAGTTCAATTATAGCATCATAGGAATTCATAAACATACCTAATTGCTTCTTTAACCTCATTGTACATAAAGGAACTCATAGGTCCGCATGTGTCACAATAATCATAACATATTCTCTATGTTAACATTTATATTCATAATATCAATATATCATTTGTTTATCATTATACAATCATATAAGGATCAAGTACATAATCACTTCACATACTTGCCTCGTTTCAACTCCATAGCAATCATGGTTCAACTCTTTAACAAATAAGGTATGGAGAAATTTTCTCATAATTAAAGCATTATATAAAAAAACTTCACCACTTCAATCATCGACCAATAAGTATAACCAAATATTAAGCCAACTTCCATATTTAAGAAACTTAAGCCTATTAAGCCAATTCTATTTAAATAGGCTACAAACATCAAATTCTCAAATAAATTTGTTGGGTTTCATTATCAAATATGCACAGTGGAATAATATGATTAAAACAATTAATTATACTAACAAGGATCCGTTTAAACGAACAAATCAATAAAATTATGTAGAAGAATACCTCTTTTGCAGATTCTTCGAAACTTCGATCTACAAGGCTAGGTTGTTACAAACCACAAGCCGTCTAAATATCCGGCCTCTAGCTGTATCCACACGAATGGACAATCGAAAAGCTTTAAAACTACTTTTATAGGGTTGAGAGATTAGGGCGTATGATGGTGCTAGCTATCATAGGATCTCTATTTTGTTTTGTGGTTATGAGCAACAACTCACGTTCTTACGTTCATTCAGTCTATACTGTTTCTTAAATCTTATATAGGAAAACCCTAGGTCACAAATAAATTCATTATAATTATTTATTTAAACTTTTTAAATAAATAAATTATAACTAAATATATATGTGCCTATTTCTTTATTTAAACAATTTAAATAAATAAATCATAATACATATATTAATAGGATTTTCAATTTAATCAATTATATTTATTTATTTAACTATTTAAATAAATAAATCATAATTAAAATATTAGGTTCATTTAATCTAAAATTTATCTTAATAAATTTTAGAAATAAATAAATCAAATCAATATTTAATAATCTAGGTAAAATTGTAATCAAATATAAATTACAATTTTATCCTTAACTCAACAAAACTTATCTGTAACCAAGTCATACTTGATTCAATTTCTCATTTTCACTTTCTCGTATCCATTCTTATGTGTGTGGTCTTCTAGTTTCCAAATATGTTGGCAACAAGTATTAACTAGTTAATATTTGAAGGTCAAGTATATTGTTTAGCAACATGTCAAGACTACCCAAATATCTGGAAAGTCAAAGTGGTTTGACTTAATATAATACCCTGAAATTTTTATTTCGAAACATTCCCATTTAAATTTAAATTGTAAATTATTAGCCAATAATATTACGCCACGTAATATTATGGGAATCGAAAATCATTTTTGGTTCGCCCGAAAATTTATTGAATAA
>CANUEX010098470.1:0-14516 GCA_948099535.1 Jatropha multifida
TTTGGTTAAGTAGTAGTCTAGGTGCCATTTTTGGTCATTTCATATTTTTATTACTTAAACTTATTTGATTTAGAGTTTTATTCCTTTAAATTCTTGAATTTTCATATTAAGATATATGTATATATGCATTTATATTATTACACATCTAATAGTTTTAGAATCTCCTATATTCCTTACAAATCTTATTTTCTTACATTTCAATAATGTTTTAAATAGGTTTCATATTTTGTAAAATACTCCTTTATTATTTATTTACGTAATTCACACAATATTTAGAATATAATACTTTATTTTAAAATTAGGGTATTACAAAATAGATTCCATAGCTAAAGCTACAGCACGCAAAGAAGACTTACCGAGAGAAATGATGATTAAATGCCAAACTTGCCCAAGCTATAAATCGAATAAAGTCCTCTTATCCCAACCAACAAGTGGATGAGTCCAATCATTGACTTCTTATAGAATGATATTGGGCCTAATAATAGACAAGAGATGATTAAACTTTGCAGGACAGTGGCAAACTATGCAGTGGAAAATGGAGAGTTCTATAGAAGATCAAAATCATACCCCTGGGCGAAATGTGTAACTGAGGAAGAAGGTAATAACATCATAAGGGAGACCCATAATAATGTTTGTAGGGCACATGAATGCTCGGATGCTATGCTTAGAAAGATTTTACTACTAGGATTCTACTGGTCAATAATGAAGAAGGATGTTTGTCAACACGTTCGCCATTATAGCATTTGCCAAAATATGATCGGGTGCCCAGAAAACCCTCCTCAAAGCTACAACTTTTAGATTCAGCCTAGCCTTTTGCTTAATAGGGGATAGACATTCTAAGACCTTTCCCTACAATAACAGGGCAAAGAAAGTTCGTGGTAGTTGTAATTACTCACTTCTCCAAGTGGGTAGAAGCCGAAGCCCTCAGCCATTACCCCAGCTTAGGTTATCAACTTTTTCAAGAACAATGTGATATTCTGGTATGGCATACCTCACAAGATTGTCACTGACAATGGAAAACAATTTGACTCATGCGCCTTCAAATCTTTTTATGAAAACTGGCACATCAAACTCCACTTTACATTAGTAGCTCACCTACAATCTAATGGCCTTATCGAGGTCACTAACAGAATCATTCTACAAGGCTTAAAGAAGAGGTTGGATGGAGAAAAGGCTAACTGGGTGGATGAACTAAACAATGTACTATGGGCTTATAGAACTACACCTAGACAAGCAATAGGGCAAAAACCTTTCTCCTTAGTATATGTGACCGAAGCAATGGTACCAGTAGAGATAGGCATATCCAGCAAAAGAATAAGAACATATGAAGAGCTCGACGGCAATGAGAGTCTAAAGATTAGTCTAGACTTGGTAGAGGAGCTAAAAAAGGATGCTGCAGTTTGAGTTGAAGCATACAAGCAAAGGGTGAGGAGATATTTCAATAGGCAAGTTCAAGGTAGGCAGTTCAGAGAAGGAGATAGAATATGAAAAAAGGTAGGGATCACCAAAGGCTTGATAGGCATTGGTAAATTAAGGAAAAACTGAGAAGGTCCTTATGAAATTTTAAAGCAGTTAGGCCCGAGCACATACAACCTGAGAAGGATTGAAGGAGTTAAACTACCTCAGACATAGAATGCTGATAACCTGAAAGAGGCATATTTTATCTCCACCCAGTAACATGTAAAGTAATTTTATATTTGAATAACAATAAGATCTTAAGTTTTTTCACTCAATGTATCATGTCTTTCAAAGATAAAAGAGGTATGATGTATTAAGTTTTTCCTGAAGGTTCTTACTTAAAAATTTTTCTTTCTTCTAGCTTTTGCATATGGTTCACCCAAAGATACCTAAGCGGTCCTATACACTAAGCCCATTAGTTCAGACATACATGGTTCGCCCAGATGACCTAAGCGGTCTTATTAACTAAGTCCATTAGCTCGGACATATGTAGCTCGCCCAGATGACCTAAATGATCCTATTAACTAAGTCATTAGCTTAGACATGTGTGGTTTGCCTTCTAACTTAAACTATCTTTTAACTAAATCAATAAATTTAGAGACGTGTGGCTCGCAAGGTAAGACTTAAGTAAGACTTTAGGCTCAAATATTCACAATTCGGACTTTGGCTTTAAAATCTTGATAAGCATAAAAATAAAAGAAATATTTAGATAAATACAAAAAAACTCAACACAAACAATTGCAATAATTCTCATTCAATTTATAAAATAGGGGTTACACAAGTGTTTTACAAGGTCTCCTTATTCAAGAGGATAAGTTACAAGATTTTTTTATTTATATAAATCCTAATCTAGTTGCATGTCTTGATTAGTGGACCCTTCCCTAGCTGCACCTCGCCCCTTTGAAGAAACGGGGTAATATTAGCAAATACTATGAATCATCAAGAAGAATAACATCCTCTTCTCCTTCCTTGTCTTCATCACCACCATCTGGTATTCCTCATTTATCCAACCTCAGTCCACTTCAGGTTGCTTCGCCTTCAACTCAGTTAGAATGTTCACCCTCAAGCTTAAGCATGCCTTTGCCAGATTGTTTGCCTCAAATTCTTCCATATCCTGAAATCTCTACACCTCCTTCTCGATCTCCTTCATCTTTCTTTCAAGCTCTTTATTCTTATTAAGCAAGTCCCAGTTCTCCTCTCTCAATTTGCCTATATCGGGATCTTAAGCAACGATCTCGGCCTTATGTTGGGCCTTATGTTCCCTTATGGTCACCTCTGCACTCTTTAGGGTGTCCTCCATCTGGTTCTTTTTCACTTCCATCTTAGTATACTCCCTTTAATTTAGTTATCTGAGCAAATTTCACTCTATTATCATTTATCTCCTAAAATAGACACTGGTCGATTAAATCTCTGGTTGCCACATCATCTAAATGATCAAAGTAGCAGGTCTCAGCCAAAAAAAAGCAGTGGCAAGCCATCTCTAGACTGGGCTTGTCCTCCTGAAGAGTGCAGTTTGCCCTATATTTGTACAAAAGTAGCTTGAATATCCACCCCTTTAGAAGGAACAAGAGGGGGGACAGGCATAGGCGCTTCCCTCTGTCTTTTTCTCAGAGGCTCAGAGGTTGGACTTGATGGAGGCATCTCGGTAGGAGTGATGCCAACAGTAGGGTTAACTCCGAATTGCCGAGTGCCTAGTATCACTAAAGGCACCTCCTTTTCCAAACCCTCAGCAACACTCTTCTTCTTATTGCTTTTGTGACCTTGGCCATTTTAGAATTCTTAGATTTCTTGGGTGCCATTTATGCACAAAAATAAGAAGAAAAAAAATTATATTAGTGTGAAAGACTAAGGTAAAGTAAGCTAAAAACAAAATTACCAAGAGGAGAAGGATTAAGGGTCTACTAAGAGAACAAGTCGAATAGTACTCAATTATCACCTGCCTAAGGTTAACAGATCCAAGACCCTTAGCTTTTATTAGGTCCATATAGAGTTGATCGTTGGGAGTGGGCGAGGTAGGAAGGAGGCAAAGTGGGTCCTCTAACCAATAGTTCAACACTCCAAACCCCTAGGGAATTTAACAATGAAAAACTTGGATTTCCAATTCTTTGAGGAAATCTTGGATTTCATAGTGAAAACATTGCGATTGTCCTTCACCTAAAGAAAGCAATGTCCTTATTTGAGCAAACAGAAAAGTGATAAAGCTCTCGAATTGTCCGAGCTGTCAGATTATATCCCTCTTGGCGAGCCAGTGCAATTATGCCACACAAGAGCCTTAAATCGTTGGGATGTAATTGCCTGATGGTAATATGGTATTCATTAAAAAATGATTTCAAGGGTTCGAATAAAGGAAACCAAACCGCAGATCGGAAGCTTTCTTTATACATCATGATAAAATCTTCAGCCAAAGGCTCAGTTACCCTCATGCCCTCCGAGGGTCAAATTAGTTTGTATTCCAACGAGAGGTTATATGTAAAACAAGCATCCAATAGCTCACCCTTGTCAATATTGGATGGTATGTCGGCGATCCTAACATTTTCCTTGCTACCTCTAGCTTCGTCCACCCATGAATTTATGTCCTCAGCATGCTAATCACTAGACTGGTCGAGAAGAACTTGAACATCCTCATCACTAGAGGAACCCATAACCCAAGCTAACAAAAAGAAAGAGGAAAGTAAAAAAAAAAATTACTTGGAGAAGTTAGAGAGAGAAAATTCTAAAGAGAGATGCTATGATGATCGTAAAATGTGGAGTGAAACAAATGAAATGGGATAGGTGCCTTATATAGACAAGGCGAGGCACTAAAGAGTCCTCTCATTAAATGAAGCGACCCTTCAAGTGTCTCCCCCTAGACCGACGCCTCATTCTCCTCAAAATAGAGCTGTCATTTCTGACAGCCTTCTCCAAACAATGTAACCAAAGCCTGTAAAAAAACAGACAAAAAAATATACATATAAAATAATAAACATAATAAAATACATAGTAAAATATAAGCTGTAGACAGAATACATAACACAACATTTGGACATAAAGTGATCAAATAACTAATGGGGGGCTACTGTTAATATATAATAATTATATTAAAATAATAATACTAGACTCCTAAATAAACTCTAACTAATAGACAACGTAGGATTCGTAATCCTTATCCCAACTAGATTATACTTAAAGGTCAAGTTATCAAGGTAAATGAAAGTCTTCTGTCTTAAATTTTTGAAATTTCTCATGAATGATGGATACCCCAATCCTTAATTGAATAGTCAGAACATGCCTCTTACTTCTCTAAAGCAATCTTAAATCAGTTAAATGATAATTCATTAGAATTAACTTTTGTTCTAAGACAACGATAAATGCCTCTTCTTTCTCATTCCTATGCTTTGGCAAAAAAAAAAAAACAAGTAAATCTTTCCGCATCAATCACCCTTTGTATAAAGAAAATCAGAGGAAAGCTTATATGTATAACTTTTAGAAGATTTCTCACTCTTATCTTCATATTTATATATAACAATGACCTTCTTAATGAAATATATGTTACAAGTGAACCTTATTCCAAATGCTATCCGAATAAGTGTGTGATTGCATGTTTAGATTCTCAACATATGCTAATGCTAAATGACATAGAAGGAGCTTCAACATCCAATGAAAGGAATAAAAATATAATGCAGCCTGAAAGGCATGTTCCAAAACCTGTTATAGAGAAACAAAACAAATAGATAAAAATTTATAATGTACCTTTTATTTTTTATAACATAAATGATGGTTATAATTTGATATCAGATTTAACATCTAATTACAACATATTTAAGTGAGAAATTTTGAGTCAGTTATAAAACTTATAACAACAACATATTGAGATAAATCAAACACTATCTTTAATGCTTGTTACCTTTCAAAGTTAGTTGTTTGAAACTATATTGTATCTGATTTGAAATATGAATAAGTATTTGTTTTGACATGTTACTATATTTTCTTAAGGGAGATTATAAGATTTAAGATCTAATTACGACATATTTAAGTGAGAAATTTTGAGTCAGTTATAAAACTTATAACAACAACATATTGAGATAAATCAAACACTATCTTTAATGCTTGTTACCTTTCAAAGTTAGTTGTTTGAAACTATAGCGTATCTGATTTGAAATATGAATCAGTATTTGTTTTAATATGTTACTATATTTTCTTAAGGGAGATTGTTAACCCAAAGGTTCTGAATTGAATATAATGATAACTAAGTATTGTGAAAGTATTTAATGCATATATATATATATATATATATATATATATATATATATATATAAAGCATGAACATATGAACTCAGTAAAAGATATGTTAGAAAGAGATTTCAGAATTTTTAAGAGAATATACTTTATGGTTTTAAACTTAAGGATATTCAATTTTATGTAATTGGAGCATAATTGTCACAACCCGAAATCGTGGGTCGAACCGGCACTAAGACCTAGGTAAGCTTAAGGTCTCCGAAGCCTGTAGTAAGCCTAAATTATGAAAAGTTTGTCCCTATTATCATCTGACTCTGAAAATAGTAAGCTCATATTATGACATTATTCAAAAATCAGTCAAATAACAATCCTGGCCCAGCTTCAATATCATATATAAATTATGGCTCAGACATGTACTCATTTAATAAAAATACATTTTTATACAAAACTCATCAGTCATAATATGGTCAAACTATACCTATCATAAATCCTTCAAATTATCCAAAAAATATTCCACAGGTTATTTATCAGCATACTATAATTTTTACATAACCAATTATAAAGTTATCATTGTAACTATAAAACCAAATAAAAATATGCAGAATATCCAAGCACATCATATAATCTATATACCAACATTATAAAAGCCGGAATCAAATACTGAATCTTTTCGGATAAAGAAGCAGAGTCTTTATAAACCAACAATACTTCTATTTCTTGAAAAAGTTTATGGAAGGGGAGGTGAGTTTCACAAACTCAGTGAATAATAATAAATAATACAAACTTTTACATTCACGAATTATGCTTTCATAATATATATGAAATGGACACATTTAACAAGCACATGTTATAACATCAGCATCTTCAAATGTATCACTTGTTTACATCTTCATTTTCAATGATGGTTTCTTCCTTTCACATTCTTCTTATCATTCTAGCAATTGCTAGAGTTCATTCACCACAAAATACTAAGTGACTCATCCTATAAATTAAGAAAAGGGAGACAAGGGCACTAGAGAAGACACCATCTTTTTATTTATTCACACATTCATTTCTCAACCACAGCTTTCCTATTTCATTTTAGTCTCTATAAGCATCCTACTTGCCTAAATTTATTTACTGCAAAATATTAGAAGTTTTCAAGTGTTTTAAGAAGGGATTAAACCAACAAGTGATAGGAAGAGAAAACAAAAGGGAGCAAAAAAGGGTATGGAATTAAAAAAATTCAGTCTTAGATTTTCAATTATATTTCTAAGTTTAAATCTTTATTTTGATCAAGCAAAGCTTAAAATTTACCTTTACAACGTGTTAACTAATCATTTAAGATGATAGAAATTGGTTGGGATAAAAAGGAGTTGAACATGCAAAAACTAGAAAATTTTACTTTTCTAAAACTGTCTCAATAAAATTGCTTAAATACAGTCAATATGTTTTGGTCAATTAAATATGTAAACAATCTTTAAAATTAATGAAATTTAACAGAAAGCTAGGTTGGGATGTTGGCTAGGTTGTGTTAAAAGGAGATTCTATAAGATTAAAGGAAAATGATTTATGACTAAGTGAATACAGGTTGCTCAGTGTAATAATCTTAATAGATTTCACCATAATATTTAGTCTATTTTACCATGTAATGAATTTCAAAGATTACAAAATTTTACGGAAAAGTAGCCTAAGATTTTAGGAAGGTTGTGTTAAAATTAAAAGTGTAAATGATGACGGAAATTGAAAATATTAATAAATTAAAAGGAACTACTCAGTATAAAAAAATTAAAAATTTTAGTTTCGTAATTAATTTATTTTAATAGGTTAATGAACTCCAAAATTCATGAAATTTAATATGAAAGTGCCTTAAGATGTTAAGAACCACCTGGAAAAATTTCAAAATAAATGAATATGAGAAGATAAGTATTCAATTAAATAAACACAGACTGCTCATGCGCAGAAAATTCTGTATTTCACTAAACTTGCACTAAATTGAGCATATTAAAACATAAGTGAATTAACTATGAATATGAGTATATAGTTAGTGAACATAAAGCTTAATTGAAGTAGATCTGTAATAAGCCTTAATAAAATTATAAATTGTAATAATTGATTTATAAGCCATGAAATGTTTAAAATGTTTATGCCAATAAAGAGGCACTATATCCTCACTAAGTTGACTGCTCATCAAAGCATTTATGTTTGAGATAAAACTGATTCTTTTCAATAGCTTCTTTGTTTCTTTATTTCAACAAGAAGCAAGACAACAATGTAAATATGTGTTGGAATTTATAAGTAATTTATATATTGAGTGCATAACTTTAGTTGCTCTATAGATATATGTAAAGAATATTAGTTGAGTATAAATGAAAAGTTTAATATCAGAAGAATTGTACGAGAGTAAGTTTGATTACTTAAGATTGTATTTAAAAAAATATACTGGGAAAGAAGTTGAACATCAATGAAAAGTTTTTAGCCTACCTAAGTATGAAGTATTAAGTATTAAGGAAATTGCTTATTTATAATTAGATAGAATCAAATGTGGGTTCTATGCGGTACTTGGTGGCGTTAAGCCTACCTAGAATCTAGGACTGTCACATCTCTATTTTTGAGGTGTGACAGAAAGGGAGGCTGGAGCTACTGCAGCGAGAACGCGGCAACGAGGTCAGCACTGGTCTCAGCTGGTTGGAAAACAAAAATGGGAAGGGGGAGAGCTGAAATCGACCTTGATAGGGAGAAATAGGTACTAGAATTTTCTTGTTTATATTTTTTGTGAATGATTTGGTTCAATTTCAGTTTGGTTTGGTTCAAAGTATTAATGCTGTGTGGTTTTCGATTTTCCAATTGATTTTCTACTGACTTTGGTTCAACTATATAAAATATATGTTTGCATTAATTGGTTAAATAAATTTATAGGATGTTAATTTATTCAATTTGATTATAATAAGTTCTATAATGCCATTGGTTTAGAATTATAAAATTTTTAAATGGAAATTTTTTAAAATACATTTCCGGATTGTGTTTCACACAGACATGCACATTTTATTTAAAAGTAAAGAATTTAAAAGTTTTGAAATAATTTATTATGTATATTCTATTTAAAAATTTATATATACCGTCAAGTTATCCAAATATAAAGAAAAAATATTATAAAAAACAAAATTTTTTTCAAATGTCTCATTATATATATATATATATATATATATATATATAATCCATCAATTTCATTTTATTTGCTCGTTATCCCTTTTTTAGATTTTTCAAAATATTTACAAAATTTTTAAATTTAGATATGTAAATGATTATTTTTATCATAATAACTTTTATAATTGTTTATAAATAAAATGACTTTTATTTATAATATTTTAATAGATTAAGGATAAAAAATGGTAAAATAACTTTTATTGACTAAATTCTTCACACGTGTTGTTAAACAAAATGAGACGGAGAAAGTATTTATTAAAAAATAAATTTAAAAAAGCTAAAACTTAAAATTTTGAAATGTTTAATTATCTATATATATTCATTTAAAAAATAATTTTAATAAATTATATCCAATCAACTAATAAAATATAATTTCTAATTGATCATTACTAAAATTATTTTAGAATATTCAAATTTAATTAAATGCGTTATTAGAAATCTCATTATTTCCTCTATTGCCACATTTATATATAGTATAGATTATAGATAATATATTTTATATCTTCAATTTTATTATTTAGCTCTTTTTTAGGATACCTTATTATTATTATTTAATGAAGGTTGAAAATTAAAAACTAAATTGTTAATTCTAGATTTTTTTTGCACCTTCATATTATAGTAGAATTCTAAAGTTTTTAACGTACGTTTTCATGTGTTATCTTTTTGTTTAGCTTTTCTCGATATAAATTATTTGGATTGATTATAAATTAAATCTTAAATTTCTTAATTTTTTATGAAATAAAATTAAAGTTTCTATTCAATTAGATTCTAGGAACTAATAAAATTAAAATCCAAAAACCAATAAAATTAAAATTTTTAATAATATTTTTAATCAATCAATAAACTTAACTTTATTTTTTCAACTAATAAAATTACCTTAAAGATATTATATGCTTATCATATTTAATATATATCTTATATATTATAATATATTATCCAATAGAATTTAGATTTAAAAAAATTAATATGACTAATTAAAATTAAATTAACTATATTTTCCAACTAATAAAATTAAATTCTTAAACTTGACAATTTTCTATTTCGAATTAGATTAAATTTCCTAATAAAATTTAGATTCAAGTAGGAAATTAACATAACTAATCAAAATTGAACTACTTTTATTTTCAATCAATAAAATTAAAGTTTTCAATGACATTTTTGTCGATCTATAAACTTAGTAGGGGTAGTTTAAGAATCCAATATTCATATTTGTACTTTATATATATATATGGACTAAATTATCCTTAATAATATTTTTAATCAACTAATAAAATTAAAAATTTATAGGAGCATTTTAGAAAATCCAACATTCCACTCATTCGTACTTTTATATATACTTGCCTTTTTACGACATGCATTGCATATTGACTTATTATTCATACTCGTTCAATTATTTATGTTATTTTTTCATTATTATTATACCCATTTTTATTTTTTAATATTAAATATTGATTATATTTTTATTTTATATTTAAAATTATAATATTAAAATAAAATTTCATATAAAATTAATATAAAAATAACGATTAATTAATAAAATGGTAATGTATATATACATACACATTTCAATTTAATTTATATCGTCATTTATCTGAAATTCATTATAACTACAAAATCACATAGAATCTGTTCAGCAATACTAGCTGTTGTAGTAGCTATTAGCTGTTCTAGTAGTTTTTATCTGTTTTAGTACCTGTTAGTTGTTAGATGTTAATTATTAGCTGTTAGTTGTTTATGTTGTGGTTTAAAGCAAAAATATTTGGTAAAAATATAGATGTTTGATTATCTATTAAAATTAAAATGACAAAAAGACATAAGAATTGTAAGCCTTAAGAATAGAGAAAAAAACTGAATAAGAGTGTCAAAAAATAAAATTTAAAATGCTCTCTAACCTCTAACAACTGTTGCAAATATTAAGTTATTGATAGATATAGTATTTTGACTCTGGTAAAGTTTCCTAAGACGTTGTTGTTGAACTGGCTCCTATAAATATATTTCAATATATATAGATACATAGCTATAAAAATAAAATTTTACATATATTTTTAAAATTAAAATTTCAACTATTCGTCATCCTATACACATATGTTCATTTTATTTAAAATTAAATTTTAAAAGCAAAAATTTAAAGTTTGAAAGATTTAATTATGTATATTCTATTTGAAAATTCGTTATAAAAATATATATTTTTTTCTTTTTTATCTCTCTTCTAAATAAAATATTTTAAATTACAATAAAAAAGAATCAAATATTTAGAATTAAAATAATAAAATAAAATATAAAAATTTTTAAATGTCCCATTATCATATATATTTATTAAAAAATAATATATTCATACTGCTTTTCTTTCAAAAGAAAATATTATGTGTTATATTAAATATCCATTCACATTACATCTTTGAAAAAATAAATTTATTTTGATATTTAAAATTCTTAAATTATTTATTTCATTGTTTTTTCTTATATATTTGAAATATTTATATTATTTTATATAATAATTTAGTTTACACAATGTTTAAACTTAAAAGAAAAAGTTTAAGGACATGCTCTAGTATAAAATAAAGAAATAGTTACATGTATTATAGAAATTAAAGTTTAAATAACTACTCTTGAATACCATAAAAGATAAATATGTTTGTTAATTAATTTAACAATTAATTCATTGTGAAATTGAGAAAAATTCGAGTGTAACCGAGATTTAATTAAATTTTAGTTTTTAAATTAATTAATAAAAAATTATTAAAAAAATTCAATTAATTAATAATTTAATATCATAATTTATTAATTATTAAAAATTCACGCTATTTAATAAACTCAAATTATTATTAATTAGCCAAAAAGATATTTTAGAATTTCTAAAATCCATTAAGGTTATTATAGGTAATATATTCTCCTTTCATTTCTACTTTTATACATAGTACTAGTCTTTTTATGACGGGCGTTGAACGTTAACTCTACTCGTTATTTGTATTTTTAATTTTTTTATATCATTGCTCATTTTTACTTGTAATTTATACTCATTTTTATTTTTAATATTAAATAATTGTAATTTTTATCTTATATTATTTAGATTTTTATAATATTAAAATAAAATTTCATATGAAAATAATGTGAATGTCGCTATAAACTAATAAAACAACAATGTCTATATATACACTTCAATTTATATTGTCATTTATCTAAATTCTACAATATCACCTAATATTAATAACTGTATATATATAATTCTATATATCACCTAATCAATATGTTACAATATATAATAATAATAATAATAATAATAATAATAATAATAATAAAATATAAGATATATTTTTAAATTAAAATTTTCAACTAGTCTTATCCTAAATACACATATCTTCATTTTATTTAAAAATAAATTATTAAAATTAAAAATTAAAAATTTTGAAAGGATTAATTATTTATATTCTACTTGAAAATTTATTTTTTAAAAAATATATATAATCAAAGTATATAAACATAATGAAAAAAATATTATAAAAAATATACTTTTTTTACATTTTTATTTCTTCTAAATAAAATATTTTGAATTATAATAAAAACATAATCAACTATTTGAAAAATAAGTTTGTAAAATAAAATATAAAAATTTTCAAATGTTTCATTATCATATATATATTTATTAAAAAAATTTTAAAAAGATAAAATTTTAAATTTTAAAATACTTAATTGTCTATATGTATTTTTAAAAAATAATTTTAATACATCACATTCAATCCACTAATAAAATATATTTTTTTAATTAGTCATTACTACATTTAATTTAAGATATTCAAATTTCATTAAGGGCGCTATTAAAAATTTATTATTCCTCCGTATTCTCAAATTTATATATAGTACAGATAGATTATATATTATACATACACACGCATATAGATATATATTTTTAGAATCGAACCGATCATTGGATCAATGAAAGCTGGGGTTCACTGAACCGAAATGTTCAACCAAATTCAATATGATTCAACTAGATTTTTAAATTTTATATTTTTAAATCGAAGATTATATAAATCAAGACAAATTGTCCTCCCTACTCCATAAAATTCTAACAATACATAATATAAATTCTGAAATTAATAAATCTATTTTCATTTTGATTATTTATTGTCTATAAACATTCTTAATCCATAATTTCTTTTAAACTATTACAATAAATTTAATGCATTAATTAATTTGATGATAATTTTTTAAAAAAAAGGAAAAAGCTTTTTAAAAAGGAATTTACTTATAAACATTTTGCTGCTGAAAGAATTTCAAAACCGTACATAAGTCCAATATATATCAATACAAAATCCAATTTAATAAAAGTTTAACTAATCATAATAATAAACAAAACAATTTAAAAAAAATTGGATTATTTTGGAAAATTTGATGATAAAATAACAACATAAACAACGAAGTTCAATTATTAGAAAAAAAAGGAAATTCATTTATTGATCAGTAGTATACCAATGTAATAATTAATTAGTCCTCACACATTATTTCTTAAAAAGGGAAATTATCTAACACATTCAAACATTATGCAGTTATGTGAAAAGAATAAGGAACTGCGAATTATAAAAAAAATTTTTGGAAGTCACGTAAATCAAGGAGAGCAATGAGCCAATGATAACCGTCTCTTCTAATACAAACTTATCACAATCGAAGAAAGAGGGAAAAGAAAATTCATGAAAGAGAAAAAATTTTAAAAACAAGTCCTATTCCTTTCAATATTTTTGATCGCCGATTGAGATCATACTACCGGGCGGTGAGCAGCTCGATGAGCTGCTTTAGACTAAGGTGCTCGGGCCACCGTACACTTTTGAATCAAACCGTATGCTTCAATCTTATCTCTCTTGTGATTTTTTTTCTTTTTTTTTTATTTCATTTGAACAGTAAAGATTGATCAAACTGGTTTGCTAGTTCTTGCTCAGTGTTCACCGATTCCCAACGATTCTTTATCCCTTTGTTTTGACTATTTAAATCAGATCATACCATATTTTAATTTTTGATTAAACTGGTCAAACTAGCCAATTGAATCCGATTTTTAAAACCTTTCTATATATATATATTATAATACCCTGAAATTTTTATTTCGAAACATTCCCATTTAAATTTAAATTGTAAATTATTAGCCAATAATATTACGCCACGTAATATTATGGGAATCAAAAATTATTTTTGGTTCGCCCGAAAATTTGTTGAATAACCGTTAATTGAATAAAATCGGACCAATATTTCTTTAATTGGACCGAATTAATTTTAATTAGACCCGAATAAGATATTTTTGAAAAAACACTGTGCGTCACTATTCTTTTCTCCCCGGCAACTTACCTTGGACGGTTTGTTTTTATTTAATAATTAAAAACTTTATAATATTTTATTTATTATTATTTATTATTTTATTTTATTTATTTTCTTTAAATTTCCTCTTCTTCTTCATTGACACACACAGCTTCCTCCTCCCTGCACCTCCATCACAGCCAGCAGCCACTGCCACCCTCCTCCTCCTCCTTCTTCTTCTTCTTCTTCTTCTTCTTCTTCTTCTTCCTCTTCTTCTTCTCCTTCTTCTTCTTCCTCGCTGTCACTCTCTGTCGCCCTCTCACTGCGTCGCAGCAGCACCTTTTCTCCAGCAGAGTAGAGCAGCGCCACAGCAG
>CANUEX010098481.1:0-33335 GCA_948099535.1 Jatropha multifida
TTTTTATTCATAATGAATACTAAACCCCAAGATACAATGCCATTATTACTGAATTGATTCCAACAATGAATAAAATCACAGAGCATAAATTGAAAGGGACTAATTATTTAGATTGGAGTAAGACAATTAGAATCTATTTGCAGAGTGTTGAAAGAATGATCATCTAACTAATGATCCACCAACTAGTAATACTAGGCAAAGTTGGCTAAGGGAAGATGCTAAGTTATTTCTACAGAATAGAAATTCTATTGACAATGAAGTAATTGGTTTAATTAATCACTGTGAGTTTGTTAAGGAGCTGATAGAGTATCTTGAATTTTTATACTCGGGAAAAGGCAATCTGTCTCGTATGTATGAAGTTTCTAAAGGATTTTATCAGGTTAACTAGCAAGATAAGCCCTTTGCAGCTTATTTCATGGAGTTTAAGAAGATTTATGAGGAGCTTAATGTTTTATTGCCTTTTAGCCTGACGTTAAGGTTCAACAGACTCAATGAGAATAAATGGATGTGATGAGTTTTCTTGTAGGTCTTACACCAATTTTTGACACTGCCAAATCACAAGTTCTTTCAGGCAATGACATTACCTCCCTTCAGGAGACTTTCATAAGATTACTACGTACAGAAGGATCTTATACACCTTCCTCTTCTGAAAACAGTGCCCTTATGAGTCGTAATCAGGTAACTAGGCAGCCAGGAACCAGAGGAAGTGAAGGAAATAATCGTAGTAATGGAGCAACCAATTGAAAGATAAGCGTTATTATTTGCCATTATTGCCATGAACCTGGTCACGCTAAACGATATTGCAAGAAACTGATAAATAAGCCACCAAGGGAAAATATGGTCACTCAAGATTTTGCAATTGCTTCTTTTGCAAACACTGTAATAATTTCTTCTATGGAGTATGCTGAGCTCTCTAGATACCATTCCTCTAAGTGTGTTGATTCTTCGATTGCTGTTACTACCAATTCAGGTGCTCCTAATACATGTCTTATCTGTACCTCATCAGAGTGGGCCGTTGATCCTAGTTGCACAAATCACATAACAGGTAAACCTAGTCTTTTATCTTCATTAAAAGAACCTGAACAATTGAATCATCATGTTACTTTGGCTTATGAGTCCACATATTCTATCAAGTATATTGGAACTGCTAAACCCATCCCATCTCTTCTATTATCTTCTATTTTTTGTTTGCCTCATTTTTTATTTAATCTATTATCTGTTAGTAAAATTGCTCGTATATTGAATTATTGTGTTAAATTTTATCCTACCTATTATGTGTTTCAGGATATTTTGATGAAGCAGATTATTGGTAGAAGACGTGAGTCTAGTGGCCTTTATCTTCTGGATGAACAAGTTTCGTTATCTCTTGCTTGCGTGGGTGCTTTATCTCCTTTTGAGATTCATTGCTATTTGGGTCATCCTTCATTGTCAACTTTAAAGAAGTTATGTCTGCAGTTCTAGTCTCTATCAGTTTTAGAATGTGAATCTTATCAATTTGCCAAACATCATCGTTTACCTTTAGTTCCTCGAGTTAAAAAACGGGTTTCATCTCCTTTTGAGTTAGTTCATTCAGATGTTTGGGGTCCATGTTCTGTTATTTCTAAAATTGGATTTAGGTTTTTTGTTACTTTTGTGGATGATTATTCTCATGTTACTTGGTTATTTTTAATGAAAACTCGTTTTGAGATATTCTCCATTTTTTGTTCCTTCCATGCTGAGATTAAAGCTCAATTTAATACCTCTGTTCGCATACTACAAAGTGATAATGTTAAGGAATATCTATCTAGTTCCTTCCAATCTTATATGTCACAGAACGATATTCTCCATCAAACATCTTGTGTTGATACTCCTTCTCAAAATGGGGTTGCAAAAAGAAAAAATAGACATCTTCTTAAGGTTGCTAGGGCACTTCTATTCCAAATGAAGGTCCCTAAGCATTTTTGGGCTGATGCTGCATGTTTCTTAATCAATCGCATACCTTCCTCTATGCTTAATGGAGAAATTCCTTATAATGTATTGTTTCCTTTTAAGCTTCTATTCCCCATTGAACCTGGTATTTTTGGTTGTAATTGTTTTGTTCGTGATGTTCATCCACAGGTATCTAGATTAGATCTAAAGTCCCTTCGTTGCGTTTTCCTTGGGTATTCTCGGTATTAAAAGGGGTATCGTTGTTTCCCTCTCGATCTTGACCGTTATCTTGTTTCTGTAGATGTCACATTCTTTGAGACTATTCCATTTTTTTCTTCTTCTTCTATATATAAGAGTAAGGGGGAGGACGATGAGCTTTTAGTCTATACTATCCAACACCTTCCTAGCTCTTGTACTCCTACTCCTATTCTTGATCTTGCACTTGCTCCTACTACAACATCTACTGCTCCTACCCCATCTCCTGCACTTGCATCTGCTCGCCCTCATTTTGAACATGTTTATTATAGAAGACTAGAGAGTTTTGACGCACTTCCCCCACCAGTCACTTCAACAGAAGATCTGATTACCTCTACTCAACCTGAGCATGTGCCATCCACTCCTCAATCGGACCTTGAGCTTCCCATTGCTCTTTGAAAAGGTAAATGCCAGTGTACCTATCCTATTTCTTCTTTTGTTCATTATGATCATCTTTCTACTTTCTCTCGTTGTTTTTTCAGTAACCTAGACACTATTTCTACTCCTAAAACTGTTGTTCAAGCTTTATCCCATCCTGGTTGGTGTGCAGCAATGAAAGAGGAGATGGCTACCTTAGATGCTAATGGTACCTGGGATCTTGTGCCTCTCCTAGTAGGTAAGAAAGTTATTAGGTGTAAGTGGGTTTTTACCATTAAAATGAATCTTGATGGGTCCATTGCTCATTTCAGAGCTCGCCTAGTTGCTAAGGGCTATTCTTAAATTTCTGGCCTTGATTACTCTGACACTTTTTCTCCTGTTGCCAAGATGTCTTCTATTCGTTTGTTTGTTTCCTTAGCAGCTACTCTTTCTTGGCCTTTACATCAATTGGATGTTAAGAATGCTTTTCTTCATGGGGATCTTCAAGAGGAAGTTTACATGGAGTAACCGCCAGGCTTTGTTACTCAGGGGGAGTCGGGTAAAGTGCGTAAACTTCCTAAATCTCTTTATAGCTTAAAATAGAGTCCTCGAACTTGGTTTGGTAGATTTTGCGATGTGGTACACCAATTCAACATGCAAAAAAGTACTTTTGATCATTCTGTATTTTTCAGAAGTGCTAAGACTGGTTTGATTCTACTTGTAGTTTATATTTATGACATTGTTATTACAGGAAGTGATTCAACTGACATTACATCACTCAAATCATTTCTCCAGTCTCAGTTTCAGACAAAAGACTTATGATCATTGAAGTATTTTTTGGGTATTGAAGTGTCTAGGTGTAAGTGATGCATCTTCTTATCTCAAAGGAAGTATGTTCTTAACTTACTAAAGGAAATTGGAAAGCTGGGTGCCAAGCCATGTAGTGCTCCAATGGCTCCTAATTTGCAACTTTCAAGTGATGGTGAGCTATTTGATTATCCTGAGATGTATAGAAGATTAGTAGGTAAATTGAATTACCTTACAGTAACACGTCTAGATATTGCTTACTCTGTGAGTGTCTTAAGCCAATTTATGTGCTTTAGGATAAATTTTGTGCTACTTGAAAGGTAATCCGGGTCATGGCCTACTTTATAGTAATCATGGGCATTTGGATATTGAGTGTTTTTCAGATGTGGATTGGGCAGGTTCAAAGATTGATAGAAGGTCAACCTCAGGAAATTGTGTCTTTATGGGTGGAAACTTGATATCATGGAGAAGCAAGAAACAAAATGTGGTTTCACGATCAAATGCTAAATTAGAATATCGAGCTATGGTTCAATCTACTTGTGAATTAATTTAGATTCATCAATTGTTAGAGGAAATTGGCTTCAAGTTGTCCTTGCCTGCAAAATTATGGTGTGATAATCAAGATGTTGTTCACATTGCATCAAATCTGGTATTCCATGAATGAACAAAACATATTGAGATTGATTGTCATTTCATTCGTGAAAAGATACAACAGGGTGTTATCTCTACAGGGCACGTTAAAATGAGTGAACAATTAGGAGATATCTTTACAAAAGCTCTAAATGGATATGGGGTTGACTATCTTTATAACAAGTTGGTCATAATTAACATCTCTACTGCAACTTTGAGGGGGAGTGTTAAGGATTATTTGTAAATAGAGTTCTACTAGGAGTTAGATTCCTAATAAGTTTGTCAGGTCGGGATGTCACAATGACCCTATTTGATGAAATACACACAATAATATTATTTCCATACTGATTTACACTTACTAAAAATGACGTAATGCCATGAATATTGTCCTCCATGATGAGTTTATTGTTCACCAAGTTTTTAATACTTTACCCTCTCAATTTAGTCTGCTAAAAATTACTTGTAATACTGTGAAAGAAAAATGGTTCATTAATGAGCTTATATAGCTAAATGTTCTCGGGAAGAGGGAAAATAGCTTAAGGAAAAAGGTGTAGAAAACTTGATGAAAAAAGTAACTACTTTAGTTGTTTCCCAACCTAAACCGTATACCAAAATATCCATATGAGAAAAAGAGGGTTTAGTAACTATAATAAAGATCCTAAAGAAAAAATATGGTTAGTCTCACAATCATATTCTTAAAGCTAATGTAAAGAAAGAAGAAAAGTGTCGATTTTGCAAGAAGAAGGGTTATATGAGACATGAATATGCAAAGTATAAGATCCACTTAAAAAATATGGAAAGTAACACTTTTGCTTATGTTTTTTTCCCATTTGGTCAATGTTCCTCTCAATTCTTGGTGGATTGATATTGGAGCATCTATTCATACTTGTAATACATTGCAGGGGTTCAAAAACAAATGGAAGCCAAGTGAGCCTGAAATATTTTTGGTCGTAGGGAATGGGCATAAAGTCAAAGTCGAATCCGTGGAAGAAGTTGCCTTAGTTTTTAGATTCTGGCTTTAGTCTTGCTTTAAAAAATATTTTCTATGTACTGTCTATGCGATAAATTTGCTTTCAGTTTAAGAAACTTGATTTTGAAGGTTATTTTGTAAATGTTGTTTCTAGAAAAATTGGTGTGTCTCTTAATTGTTCTATCGTGGGATATGCATATCTTTGTGATGATCTTTATGAATTGTAATATTTCCAAACTAAAATTTTTCTATCCATTTTGATGATCTTTATGAATTGTATTTATCCCAAAATAAAAATTTTCTATGCATGTTGATAAAGCGATTTGTAAATGCCCTTTAACCAAAGAAAGGTCTTTCATGTTGTGGCATAAACGTTTGGGTCATATTTCTAAAGAAAAAAATTAAAAGACTGGTAAAAGATAATATTTTACCTCCACTTGACAAAATAGATTTTGAAGATTGTGTTGATTGTTTTAGAGGTGAACTTACTAAGGCCAAAAGAAAGGGATCCACTCAATCAAAATCTTTCAGAAATTATTCACACTGACAATAGTGGTTCATTGTCTCCCACCTTGTTTGGTCATTCATATTTTATAACCTTTATTGATGATTTTTCTCATTTTGGATATGTTTACCTTATTAAAGAACTAAGGCACTTGATATGTTTAAAATTTTTAAAATTGAAATTGAGAATCAAGTAGATAAAATAATCAAGATTGTGAAATTTGACCATGGTGATGAGAATTGTGGGATATATGGGAAAACAGGACAAATGTGACCATTTGCTAAGTACTTACAATATTGCGGGATTGTTACCTAATATATAATGCCTGGGACTCCTGAACAAAATGGTGTGGCAGAAAGACCTAATCGTACTCTTATGGATATAATTAGATCCATGATGGCTAGGAGTAATTTACCTCAATACCTTTGGGGTGAGGCTCTTAAGACTTTCCTTTATATATCAAATAGAGCGCCTACTAAATCTGTTCCTAAAACACCTTTTGAGTTATAGACCAACAGTAAGCTTAGTCTTAATCACCTTCGTGTTTGGGGTTGTTCTGTAGAGGTTAAAATATATAATCCTTTAGAAGAGAAAACTTATCCTAAAACCGTTGGTTGTTACTTCATAGGCTATCCATATCAATAAAAAGGTTATAATTTTTATTGTCCTAATCATGGCACAAAAATTATTGAATCCATTAATGCTGAGTTCCTAGAATTTGATATTTGTGATGAGAATTCTTACAGTGATAAAGTTGACTCAATCAAATGATCGTGTGTCTATTCCTTTGGTGAATGAAAAAATTTACATCAACCTGAGGTTAGAGAATTAGAAGGTAGTCAACAGGTAAAAGTTCCTCAAGTGGAGGAACATGCACCTCAATAAATAGAGGAAGAGCTTATTAGAGGATTAACTAGGCAAAGAAGATCTGCCATATCTAATGATTATGTAGTCCCTTTGTGAAAACAATGATTATGATGTTGGGCACATGGTTGATCCATTTAGTTATAGTGAAACAATAATTAGTTCACAAAGTGATGCATGGAAAAAGGCAATTATTGATGAAATGGAGTCAATGTCTAAAAATAAGGTGTGGGAGCTTATTGAATTACCGAATGGCTTTAAACTTATTGGTTGTAAGTGGGTGTATAAAACCAAAAGTGATTCAAATGGAAAAACAGATAGATTTAAGGCTAGATTGGTAGCTAAGGGTTTTACTCAAAGAGAAAGTATTAATTCTAATGAAACATTTTCTCTTATTTTCACTAATGATTCTTTTAGAATTATTATGGCTTTAATTGACATTTTGATTTAGAACTTCATCAAATGGATGTGAAAACTGTCTTTTTAAATGGAAACTTAGATGAAGAAGTTTTATGGTGCAACCTGAGGGTTTTGTGTTTCCTAGTAAAGAAAATATGGTGAGTAAGTTAAATAGATCTATTTATAGGCTAAAACAGGCTTCCACGCAATGGTTTTTGAAAATTAATAAAGTTGTAATTGGCCTTTATTTTATTGAAAATTAAATTGATCAATGTATATATCATAAAGTTAGTGGGAGGAAATTTATTTATCTTGTTTTATAAGTTGATGATATTTTGCTGGCTAGTAATGATTTAGGGCCATTGCATGAGACTAAGCTTTTGTTGTCCAAAACTTTTGATATGAAAGACCTATGTGAGGCATCTTTTATCCTTGGGATTGAAATCATTAGAGATAGGTTGAGAAATCCTTTAAGACTTTCACAAATGTCTTACATAAATAGAGTACTCAAACGTTTCAATATGGAGAATTGTTAGCCTTGGCATGTGCCAATGACAAAATGTCATGCCCTGACTCCAACCACCAGAGAAATTATTCGCTTTGGATCAAACCAGCTCCATCCTATATTAGATTGGCAAGTCCTATAGGTGAAATGCAAACTTTTCAGGTGATCACTCATCCTAAGATTTTCGCTAAGCGAGCACACTTAATTCTGGAGTTCTTTTAACTCTCCAAGTCATTCTACCACAAAGTGCCTCTAATGCTTAGTTTTCCCCTATTTTATATATGATCCGATTCATTCTGTGTCCCGCATTCCACTACCCTAGCTAACCTGCCATCCTAGAACCTAGCTAGGAATTTTGCTCTACTTGCCCTCTTAGAATTGCTTTTTCAGGTCAGGATGACTCACAAAAGGAGATAAGTTTAATAAGTCATAAGAATGAAATTAATAAGCAATCTATGCTTAATATCTCTTACTCTAGTGCTGTAGGAGTTTATTGTATGCACAGGCATGCACTTGACCTTATATCTCTTATGTTGTGGGTGTACTTGGTAGATATATGTCTAATCCTAGTTGGGAACATTGGTTGGTTGCTAAGAAAGTAGTGCAGTATTTGAAGCATACTAAAGATTATATGCTTATTTATTGGCAAGTTAAAGAACTTGAGGTGATGGGTTACTCTGATTCAGATTTTACTAGTTGTGTAGATGATATGAAATCCACTTCAGGGTTCATTTTTATATTAACCGGTGTGGCTATATCTTGGAAAAGTATTAAACAGTCTCTTGTAGCTTCATCTACTATGCATGTTGAGTACATTGCATGTTATAGGGCAGCAATTCATTCTATTTGGCTAAAGAATTTTATTTCAGGGCTCACGATAGTTGATTCTATTTGCAAGCCAATGAAGATATATTGTGATAGCATGATAGTTATATGTTTCTCTAACAATCATAAAGGCTCCAGTGGCTCTAAGCATATTCAAATAAAGTTTCTCACTATTCAAAAGATAGTAAGGAATAAATAGATACAATTAGAACATATTTCAACTAGAGACAAGCTAGCAAATCCTATGACTAAGGCAATCGCTACTGAATTTTTTAAAATTCATATGATAAAGTAATTGAGTCTTTTGTTATTCTTGATTAGTGGGAGTTTTATTTTGGTTGTAACCATTGCTTTATTATATGACTCCCTTTATAGTAACAGATTTATATCCTGTTTTAGGATATCATTATTTGATATAATTGTTAATGGTCATCATTATGAAATTTATATGCTTACAAATGTTGCATATAATAGTTTGATTTTTGCAGATTTTAGAAAGTCTTAAGTTATATTTAAGCATTATTGTTTGTCAAGCTTCTTAGTGAAGCATAAATGGAGTCTCGTGAGACTAAAAGCAAGATAAAGTTGAAATTCACATATTTTCACACAACACAAAAACACATATAGTTCATATAAATAAATAAACTAGTTTTGTAATTATGGATTATCCTGTATCCGTAATAGATAGAAATATTGTCATAATTCGAAAATAGTTATTTATTGGACAGAATTGTGACGCTTGGAGCATTCTTTTGGATTATGATGTTTTTTAAAATGAGTGGCCACATAAAAGTTTCCTTGTTTGCTAACCCAAAATTCATTTTCTAAATAGAATTTTTTATTATAAAATTAACAATTAAATAGTGCCCAAGTGAGGGAATGTTAGATATTTATTTATTTATTTAGGATATATTGATTATGTTTTATTTGGTTTTACATTATTTGGTTTTACAAAATATTTAGGTGAAGTCTTATAATCCAAAAGGTTTAATTTAAAGTCTATTATTAAGGAGTGATCATTAAAGTATTGATGGGCCAGTTAAATGTATTTGGGGTTAAGTGTGATTAAATCCTAACTTGGGTTAGGATTGTATATTCTATTAAGGTTATGATGGGCGACCCTAACAGCCTTATATATATATATATATATATATCCTCTCTCTCTCTCTCTCTCTCTCTCTCTAGTCTACGCCGTAACAAACACAAAATTATTCTCTACCCATTGTTTCACACCTTGGTGAAATGGAATACTTCCTAGGAGGTTACCCATCCTAGGATTTCTATCAAGCTAGCATGCTTAACCCTGGAGTTCTTCCAGCTCTCCAGCCATTCCACCAAAAGGTGCTTCTAATGATTAGTTTTCTCCTTTTTGATATATGATCCGCTTCATTCCTGTGTCCTACATTCCACTACCTTCGCTAGTCTACCATCTTAGAAGCTAGCTAGGGGCTCTGCTCTACCCGCCCTCTTAAAATTGCTTTGCGGGGTTGAGATGTCATAGGCCCACCAGTTTTCACGTGGTTCATCCTCGAACCATACATCAGCTAAAGGGGTTTTGGCTCTAATACCAATTGTGACGCCTCGACTCCAACCACTAGAGGAATTATCCGCTTTGAATCAAGTCAGTTTCATCCCGTACTGGATACTTGACCGGCACGATTTTGTTCTGAAGATGAAATGGAAACTTCTTAAGAGGTCACCCATCCTAGAATTTTTGTCAAGCAAGCACGCTTAACTTTGGAGTTCTTTCAACTTCCGGCCATTCCACCAAAAGGTACCTCCAATGATTAGTTTCTCTCTTTTCGATATATGATGCGATTTATTTTCATGTCCCGCATTCCACTACCTTAGCTAGCCTGTCATCTTAGAAGCTAGCTAGGAGCTCTACTCTACCCGCCCTCTTAGTATCGCTTTGTCGGATCGAGATGTCACACATTAGGAGTTTATAAACATAGGGAGGAAGTAGCTAGTCGTTAAATGGACATGTGTGGTTGTTTTTATTGAATTGAACATATTTTTTTAGATCAAGATGGTGTCAATGAAAGCAAACAAGAAAATCTATAAGTCATTCTATTTTCTGTAATTTCAATTTATATATGAATATCTTAGGCACTCAAATTCCAACAATATCACCTTTAAATAGCCTAGTTTAAACCACGACCATTGGAGAGCTGGCAATGCCTATCAACCTCAACAAGAAATAATAGTTGTTTGGCAGCAACTACCAAATCTTTACTTAATACAATCTTTTGTGCTTCAGTCTACTCCAGTTCTTGCTCCTTCTACATCCTTTACACCTTTCAAAATAAAAATTGCAGACATACTAGCCTATTAAGCTATACCTTCACTAACGTCCCTCCCTTTATTCTTGGCTTTGTTTTTATTTAGTAAATGTTAATTTATTTGTTTGTATTTATAATGGGTGAAAAGTTTCAAATTTGGGTACTCAATCTAGCCCTTTGGATACAATATTGTTTAAAGTTGATAGAGTGTGAGTTTTGCTTGGATGAAATGGGAATATTAATATATTATGAACTAAAAATTATCCTTGTATCTAGCTTTATGTCACATATTGGGTATTTTAGCTGGGAGTAAACTTAATTTCTAGAAACTCAAAGCAACATCAGATCTGCATGGCCCTTTTAATGCCCCTTTGTTGCTCCAATAGCATTTAAATAGTTATACATTATATATATGTTGGGGGTGTAGCTCAAATGGTAGAGCGATTACTTAGCATGTAAGAGGTATGGGGATCGATACCCCACATCTCCATTTTTTGGTATCAGAGCCAATTTGTTTGGCTGTTGCTAGAGACTTTTCTACATGTAGAATTGGTTGAGATATGGATAAGAAATATAACGGCGGATAAGTGATGCAGATTTTGGATGGTAGCATGCCTCGTGCATTATGCGAAGATGCAAGTTATCTAGAAACCTCAATGTGAATGCATTGCTTGCCTACGAGAACAAGGGCAAGATGCGACGGCGGAAATGAAGATGCGACGATAAGTACTTGGCCAATGCATCGGCTTAGGCGGGTATCGCAGATGGCAAAGCAGAAACTAAGTCATATGTTAGCTTGTTTGTGAAATTTTGAGATAGACCCCTATGGAAGCAGGCACATTATAAATTGAGATACAACATTGTTAAGACTATCACTATGGGCTAAGAGCGGCCAAACTGAGACGACCGATCTTCGATAAATGGATTACAGTGGGAGACATCACTTGAGTTTAAGAATCACAGATGGATAGTCGGTGTTTACACGATGGCACAGAGAATAAGAGAGTTTAAAACAAGCTGAAGCGACTGCATATAGTCAACTCGGAGTAGGGAATGCCTGTGCTTAGAATTGACTCGAGTAAGCAGCTTAATGCGCATAGAGGCGCTCAATAAGAAGCAGTTGGGTATGAATCCACCCTAGATGCAGAGATGATCACTTCGGGTTATGGTTGCCTATGTGAGGCGAGAATATGGAAAATTATCAGAATTGTGAGCAGAACTTATGAGGCATGCTAGAGATTGCTTGTTCAACATACGATGAGATTCGTTTATGCCCTTTTGAGATAGAGGGGTGCAGAACACCGAATGAGTCGGTTGTTGATAAGTGATTGTTGTGGAGAGGGCTTGCCAAATGAGTTGGAAGCTGCTCACAAGTGCTTTGTTGAGATGATTTAATGCTCGGCGGAAGGAGTGCCAAACTGCAGCTGGTACTTCAGGCCGTGAGCAATGTGAAATAAGAGTTAAGCTGGGCGAAAGGAATATCAGGCTGCTGCTGATGTTTCAGGCCATGAGCAATGTGAAATAAGAGTTAAGCTGGGTGGAAGGAATATCAGGCTGCTGCTGATGTTTCAGGCCGTGAGCAATGTCAAATAAGAGTTAAGCTCGGCGGAAGGAATATTAGGCTACAGCTAATATTTCATGCCGTGGGCAACGAGAAATAAGAGTTTAGCTCGGCGGAAGGAATATGAGGCTACAGCTGATATTTCAGGCCGTGGGCGATATGAGATAAAATGAGAACTTAATAGATTGCCTCGGATGAGCCGAGAAACTTGTGCTTCATTATTGTGTGCAGGGCCACTCGATCAAGAGTAGCATGTGAGTCAGTTCCCCGCCGAAGCATATGACCAAAAGGAGATGACAAAAGAAGTCATGCCTAGAATGGTTATAAGAAGCAAAGAAGGCTTAAGACAGAACCAAACTGGCTTGAGGTGTCACAAGCAAAATAATGTTTTCCCATATGATTTCCATTGAATGCTATAGGCCCTAGCAAGTTAAACTTGTATAGAGGGGGTAATAGCCATGGAAATAAAATTATTTTTTTAAATACATTGCTTGTGCACCAATATAGCATGAGTCGACCAAAGCATAAATCGAGACGGAGATGTGACAAGCGAGGTGATAAAAGACGCGAGCAGAACATAAATAGTGAAATAGAAACCGAGATGAGTACTATGAAATTAACCAATTTAAAAGAATTGCAAAATAAAAGTGACAAGAACTTACGAGTTGGTAGAAAAATATAAAATAAGGACAGTTAAATTGTTATTAAACAAATTAAAGACAACTTAATTATAAATAAAATGTATTATGAGATTGAAGTGTAATTGAAATATATTGAGAATGGAGGAGGGGAAATTGAATTGCTTTGCCTCATGGATGGGCGGACTGTGTGATAATGGAATAAATGTAAAATTTGAACAGACCGATTATAAATAAGATGCTGCTAAATTTTAATAAAAGAGGAGATTTATTAAAGAATTAATTTTATTGAAATAAATAAAGGAAATGACGAATTAGTTAAATAAAAACAAGCTTAATTTGTATTTGATCCAAATTAATAGAGTAATTGAATTGGTTTAGGATATAAATTGGTTATATTAAATGAAATGGAAAAGTGATGTAAATTGAAAATAAGAATAATAAGAATACAACATCAATGTAAAGTTGAAACAAGAAAATGAAAATAAATTATACAATTTGTTTATAGGTTGAGTTAAATCACTGAAGTGGTTAAAAAATCAATTAATAAAAAGGAAAGGCTAAGGAAGCTTTTCAAGTCAGATTAGTGCAATACTAATTTTTTAATTTAATTAAAGTATATTATATTGTTTTCATATATATATTTTTGTGATGTGAGTTATTTTCTTAAAAAGGAATTATTGAAGTTATTGAAATATTATTTCATGGATTTTAAAAGTAATGATATATTAATTGATATGATATGATTTTTAAATGATTTTATAAATTGATTGATATTCTATTTTATGAAAATAATGATTATTGGCCACTTATTAATTAATATTTGAGTGGTGGCTATGATTGATATTTTATGATATCTGTAAGCAAAATAAGAAAAGAACAAATTATATGTGAAATATTCTGGATAAGCAAAAATGATAAGTTTTTGGGCTCTAATATATTTAGTGTGAATGTGTTGTATGATCTGATTTATTCCGATACATGAGCATACTCGACTTTTAAGCCTTTCTATTATATGGAAGCTATGAGCATATGCTAAGCTCTGGATGCCTTATGTATAAGCGGACGGGCTTATTATTATTATGTGCGGCGCTTTCACAGGTCTCGTTTCTAATATAGGGTGGCGCTTTCACAGGCCTCATTTCTGTTATTTTATTATTCTGAAATCTTATCTGCTTCATTTTCTGCTAAGTGTATCTGAGCCCCATATGTAAGAATTTGTTTTTAAAAAAATTAGGATAATAAGTTCTGTTATATGATTTGGATTATTATATATTTTTAATTAAAAGCAATATGTGGTATTGGTAGTTAGTAGATTTATATTATATTAATTTGAGGAATGAATTTTGAAATGTTTAAAATATTCAGTTAAAGACAAATATTCAATACAATTATAAAAATGATTATAAATGTTTTGTATGTAAATGTTTATAATAAAGGAAATATCTTCAAAATTTATGTTTCTAAATTATTATTTGATTTAAATTATAAATAGCACTACTGAGTTTTATACTCAGCGCAATGAGTTTTCTCACGCGCAGGTTAAAGATAATATAAGTTGAGGTGGTTTGGTAATCCAGCATCAGAGGAGAAGGAAGTTCTTTAGACATTTAAGTATATAGTAAGAATTTGGCATGTAGTATAAGTATTTGTTGAGTGTGTAAGTAGTGGTTTGGGAATTAACATTTAATTCTAAACTTATCTTGGGTTTTAATTGATAGACTATTTTATAGTTCAATTTGATTATTTAATTTGTATTATTAAAAGTTCTACAAAGGAATTAATATTTTAAATACAGATATCTTTGTATGGTGTTTAAACAGTTATCAATATTATAAAAGAAATAAAATGTTATTATTGAATTTTCTAATATATTATGAATTATATTCTTTTCATTAATTAAATGTTTACTTAATTTAAAATCATATTAAATGAATAAGCAAATCAGTCTGTGTTTCTGGTACAGAATGTGACATCACTGTCTAGTTTTACAGAACCGGATAGGAGTGTTACAAGGAGAGTTCTGGTACTGTCAACATTCCACAAAGCAACGAAGAAATTGGACTTAAATTTGCATGCAGAGGTGTGACTGAGAATGCATTGTTGTTTATATTGATCCTAACATTTTGAAATGGTGAGGCTAGCCCAAAACCCAAAGAAATAAATCAAGGATGGAGCATAAGGGTAAAAGCAAGAAGAGCAAGCAAAATTCTCGCAGAAAGGAATTATGCAATAATAGCCCTGGTCCATCTACAAGCTGTGGTGACATCGCCATTGACCAAGTAAGCCTCGTCTTTGGATGCATAATTTATGTAACATTATTAATATAGAACAGTCATGAGGTGTACAAATTATGCTGTTTTGATTATTTGCATTTATTACCGAAATTGATGTTTAGCTTCCATAATGTTATGCTTGTCTTATTGCTGAATTAAAAGTGTTCAAGTTTGTACTTGATTTTTTACTATTATATTTTTTTTAGTTCACTCACAAGTATTTGACGTGCGGCAGGTGATTGGTATCGAACTTGAAGGGGAAATGAACTTTTTCCACCGTGTTCAAACTCGAGGAGCTTATATATAGAGTGGAGAACAACTACCCCACACTCCAATTGCAAGAACATCAAGCATTGGAATGGTTGACCTACTCTATATGATGGGCGGTGGTGTATGATTGAACGTGAAAAAATTTTCAACTATGCCTACAAGATGGATTACATTTTGTCTTCATTTATTTGAAGCCATTATTTTATGATATTTTTTCATGGTATCATTGATACCACAGTAGCCCTTGCATTATAGAAATGTGTAGTCGGTATTCATGTATTAATGTAATTGACTACTTTAGTTTAACAGAGTGACAATACACTAAGTTCCTTGCCTAGGAAAATACATTTTCTGTGTATGTTATTCTTGTCTAACAACATGAGTTAGTAAGATGTGATTGTTTGTATGGCCTTGTTTTGTATTAATTAACTGTAGTTCCATAATTGGTTGGTCGCTAATTATACCTGGTTGTTTTATCATTTCAATTCCTTAATTGGCCCTTTTTTCACACAATTGAATTTCAATCTGTAGGTTGAAGCCAGTCAATTTTTCCCTATAGAAGTTGATTTCTGTAGGTATCGTATAGTGAAAACCAACATGACAGTGTACATTCTTTAACCTGGGCCAATTGAATGAGTTTTAATATACCGTATAAATAAAGCATATATAAGGAATTGGACACATTCGTTAAGTGATATATTTTTTATGGTAGTTGTAAAAGATAGTTGCGTTTTAAATCAAATTGGCCCATATACATTGAGTGCTTAAAATTATTTTTTTTTTTAGATTTGAGTTGATCCAACGATATGATGATGAATTTAGCATGAGCAAGTTGCTGGGTTTTACTGTATAGTGTAATTATGGTGTCAACATAGGGCCTCACTATACAGTCCACCAGGGCTATTATTCTCTATTTGGCATCATTCAAACAACCTATATAGTATTTACAATTTTCATATCACCAACTTCAGATCATAACACATCGCTCCTAGATCTGGATAACTTGAGTTCAATTCTTTTAGTGGATTCAAACATAACGAAAATCGCTATTGAAACAAGTAAATTATCTCAACAAAATATATTAAATTCCATGTTTGGAAGTGAAATTCTAGTTTCATATATAATTAAGGGTAGCTACGTACATCAAACAAATTAGTGAGATACTGCATATATAATATCCCATGCTTACATTAGTTAATACATTGTTGTTCCTACTTGGCATTAGAGAGATATTAATCCCAAATCTATTGTTTCTAATAGCCAACTTAGCTAAATGAGTGAAAATTTTAATTACAGTTAATTATATATCAAAAAGGCAATTTTCACCCTTCTTAAAAAATTTGGGGAATGATCTCTATAGCCATAAGTATATTAAACAGACATATAATATATTATTCATAATAATTATTTAGTACTACTGCTAAACTAATAAAAGCTTCATAAATTATTGTACCACCATAGCTATGCATCAAAGAAGTGCCCAAAAAAATACCATGCGAGATGGCACCCTAAAACCTAACGGTTGCCATCCCAATAAACATCTACAAGCACAGTCTATGCTCGAACCCGAACCCTAAAACGCAAAATGTACCCCTCCTTGATACTCTTGCTGTATACGAAGTCTGCATATTTGTGAAACAACCAATCCTATCGTAATGATATATATTGGCTTTGTAGGGAACACCCTCATATAAAAATAACATGCTTCTTTCATCTCAAATATGCCGGATAAAAATTCAGAATCAATGGTCTACAAAGAGATAATTAATTAAAACTGTAGAATAAAAATATATAATTTTAAAAGGACTAATTGCTTGAATGATATATATTTGAATGGAATTTTACCATGCTCTTATTTTTAATCATCTTAATGGTCACAGTCTTGTACATCTCAGTCGTCACTATTGAGTTTTAATATCAAATATATGCATTGGAATAATATAATTATATAATAAATAATTATATCAACAGGGATCCATTTAAATAAATAAAGCAATAAAAATTTATTTAAAAGAATACCTCTTTTTCAGATTCTTCGCAACTTCAATCCACACGGCTAAGTTGTCGCAAACCACAAGTCGTCTAAATGTTCAACCTCTAGTAGTATCCACACGAAATGACAATTAAAAAATTCTAAAACTATTTTAGAGGCTTGAGAGATTAGAGCGTATGATGGTGCTAGCTATCGTAAGCTCTCAGTTTTATTCTGTGGCTAAGAGCAACAACTCTCACAGGCTATACTGTTTTTTAAACCTTATATAGGAAAAATCCTAGGTTATAAATAAATAAATTATAATTATTTAGTTAAACCTTTTAAATAAATAAATTATAACTAAAATATATATGTGTCAGTTTATTTATTTAAATAAATAAATCATAATACATATATTAATAGGATTTTCAATTTAATTAATTATATTTATTTATATTTAAATAAATAAATCATAATTATATTGATTTATTTAAATAAATTTCTCATTTGAAGGTCAAGTACATTGTCTAACAACATGTCAAGACTATCCAAATATTTGAAAAGTCAAAGTGGTTTGATTTAACCTTTCAGTGCATGATTTATCAATATAATTAATATACGTTCATCATTAATGTTCTGATTTAATAATTAGACATGGAGTGTGTCTACTTTAGTAAATCATGTTAGTTCTCTTAATTTTAGCCATTGAACAGTTGAACGAAATTCCAAATCTCATTTGTTAATTTCATTCTACCTTGTATAAGGATTTCTTAATCAATACTAGTTGACAACAATTAGAACATTTTTCCTAATTTATCTAGGATGATGAATCATCTTTTAATTACACAAGTATCTCCATACAATTCTTACTATGTCTAATTAAGCATTGGTTATTATTCATGTAATGAATAATGTGAATGAAGAATCAAAACATAATACGATTTCAATTTAATTAAATATATTTATTTATATTTAAATAAATAAATCATAATTAAATCATTTGATTTATTTAATCTAAAATTTATCTTAATAAATTTTAAACGTAAATCAATTTAATCAATATGTAATGATCTAGGTAAAATTATAATCAAATATAAATTACAATTTTATCCTTATTTTCACAAAACTTATTTGTAATCAAGTCATACTTGATTAAATTTCTCATTTTCACTTTCTCATACCAATTCTTATGTATGTGACCTTCTAGGTTCTAAATATGTTGACAACAAATAAAAATTAAATTAATTAATTAATATTTGAAGGTCAAGTATATTGTCTAGTAACATGTTAAGACTACCCAAATATTTAAAAAGTCAAAGTGGTTTGACTTAACCTTTCACTGCATGATTTATCAGTGTAATTAATATACCTTCATCACTAATGTTCTGATTTAGTAATTAGACATGGAGTGTGTCTGCTTTAGTAAATCATGTTAGTTCTCTTAATTTTAGCCATTGATCAATTGAATGAAATTCCAAATATCATTTGCTAATTTCATTCTATCTTGTGCAAGGATTTCTTAATCAATACTAGTTAAGAACAATTAAAACATTTTCTCTAATTTATCTAGGGTGATGAATCCTCTCTTAATTATACAGGTATCTCCATACAGTTCTTACTATGTTCAATTAAGCATTGCTTATTATTCATGTAATGAATAATGTGAATGAAGAATCAAAACATAATCATCTCTATATAAGATAGCTTAGTAATCTCAAGTCAAAAGATTACTTACATAACCATCACTTGAGTATTCCATAGACACAGGTAACTCTCCATATGAAATTCTCATGCAAGTCAATTCAGTGGACTTGTTTAAAAAACAAGCACCTACATATTAGTTCTAAATATCACATATATCTCAGCTTATGATAACAGATGCTTCCATAAGGAAAGAACACAATATGTACTAATCTCAACAGCTCTAATCATTGTCTAATGATAACGAGAACATTGACCAAGAATATTTAGAGACATTACTTTAATGCAATTATAAAACTCATAATTATAATCACATTATAATTTATTTTGCAAAACAGTGTTGTCTCATGGACTTTATCTTTTACCAAGATTCAATCAATAGCATATAAAAGATAAATAAATGTCTTTTATTAATAATAAAATATTTATTACATAAAATATTATTTTCAAACTATAACCAATCAAATTGGCTGTAGGACATAAAATTAACAATCTCTCACTTGCACTAAAGCCAATTATCCATGTGTTTTATCCTATGGCATCAATGTGTCTGTGAACTCTTAGTTCATTAGTTTCTCCATAACTGAAAAGTATCCTTACTTATTTTTAAATACTTAAGAATAGTTTTAGGATTAGCCCAGTGACTTTCATCTATATCAAATTGATATACATATAGGTATCCTCTATTGGTTTCTTTCATGCTAAACTATTTTATCACTTCATCAACATATGAGGATTTAAATAATTCTAAGCAGCCTACAAAATCTATCCATATAGATTTTAATACTAAGCATATAAGCCGCTTTTCTAATGGAGACATTCTTGGATGACCAAACTTTTAGAGTAGTATAATGTAATTTCCTATTATTAATATGTTATCAACATACAAAATAAGAAATATCATTCTGCTCCCACTAACCTTCATATGCACACAGAGACCATCCACATTTTTATGTAATCAAACTATTTGATTATTTCATTAAAACAAATGTTCTCATTCCTCAAAGACTTGCTTAAGTCTACCAATGGACTTTTGCAGTTTACATACTCTATTAAGAAATACTTTTGATTAAAAAATTATTAGATTTGCTAATTAAGAATGCAATTTTGTCATCAATATGACAAATTTCATAATTACAATATGCTGCAATTGCAAGTAAAATGTCAAACATTTCTCTTTTATATTTGTTAAGTTCGAGTCTCCACAAGAAGATCCAACCTTTATAGGAGTACAACTCATCCTAATAGATTTATGTCATTGTTCTTTGACTAATGTATTTTGATTGTTCATCTAATGTAACAATCTTCTATTCTAGTTCTATGTTTAATGTATGTTTGAGGTTCTTGAACTTTTCAAGTTCTACCTGGCTTCCATTGCTTCCTTTAAAGATAAATATCTTTTCTAAAAAGGTAGTATCTTGAGATGAACATTTTTCTCTCAACAGGATGGTTGAAATAATATCTAATAATTTTCTTTTGGATATCCCACGAACTTACATCTATCTGGTTTAGTTGATAGCTTATCAGTTTCCAAACACTTCACATAAGCGTGTTAGCCCACATCTCATATGGAATCTTATAAACAAATTTGGGTGGAACTCTATTTAAAAGGTGTATTGCATTATTAAGGCTCATTCTCAAAAGGATGAAGATAATTTTGCAAGACTAATCTGGATCGTACTATATCTAATAATGTATGATTCATATGTTATAATAGATAATCTCGAAAAGTTTAAGTATTTTTTACCTTGATCTGATCAAAGTGTTTGAATACTTTAGCTAATTTCTCAACTTCATTTATGAATTCTTTGAAATTTTTCAAAATTCAAATTTTTTTTTCATTATATATACACATACAACCATATCTAGTATAGTCATTAGTAAACATAATGAAACATTCATATCTTCTTATAACCCGAGCAGTAATTGGTCCACATACATCTAAATGTATTAGGTCTAATAATCTTTTGACCTTTCACCTTTTCATGTAAAGAGTGTTTTAGTCATTTTACCCATTAAACAGGATTCACAAGTTTCAAATGATTCATAATAAAAAAGGTTCAAAGTAAACTTCTTTCCACAACTTAGTGATTCTTGTTCTATTAATGTAAGTCTACAATGTGTTGACCATGATTTCAGCACCAGGCTCTAGAAAATTCCACCATGGTTCCAATGACATGAGAATCAGGTTGATCGAACGTCATTTGAGCCTCGAACGGACTCTCAGAAACCCAAAAACCCAAAAACCAAAGGGGAGGGGCATACTGGTAATTTGCCTTGATCGGTGGCACCGTCTAGCTCAGCGGTGGCGCTAATCACCCCGACAACGGATCCATTTAAGCTGCCACTGGGACTCCTCACTGGTGCTAAAAAAGAGATTTTTGACTCTATTTTTGGGGTGGTCGGCGCCGACCAAGCCGGCTCAGCCACCCCCTTTGCTAATAAAAGGTACACTCCCCCTCATTCACAACTACCTCTTGTTGTTTGATCAAGCGCTTCTCAAACATCAATGATTCTCATACTCTCTATTGCGATTCTACTACTAAGAATCCGACTTTGCTCATCTTCCACAATTGAGTTTAAAGCTCGACTCAGTTCTCAAAAGTCGATCCTTTCGACTTTCACTCACACTTTGACCTTTCTTAGGTCAAAGCTACTAGTTAGGTGATTAATTATTAATCAAATCTAGCAATTGATTAATAATTCATTATTTAACAATATTATAAGACTAATATATGGGTCCTCGCGTCCTACCTTAGCTTATATGGGAGGAAGACTCGACCTCCTTAGTCGACAACACACTGTGGAGCTGCGATCAGGCCGCATCACGATGGTATAATTACTCAACTCAGACTTTGTCAATTAAGCCCAGTTAATCCGACACCTTATCAACTGCCAAGCCTGGTCCAACCAGCACTATGCATGCTTTAAGCCCAGTCCATCTGACAAAACATCAAAACTAGTTTTCAAAACTAAGCTCGGAATTAGCTGGCAAACCAGTAAGCCCACTCTAAGAGTGGCACCTTTAAAACCTTATCACCCTGATCAGTGGTAGAACCTCGTGCGCCCTAATCCTCAAACAAACGAGGTATGAAATCGTACTTACAGATTTCAGCCTAGGTAGCGAGCCCCGACCAAACTGACCATTCAAGATTTAGGGGAATGTGTTGCATGACCTAGAAATCCTCGATAACGAGGCTAGAGTAGGGCTTCCCTTTGAAATACACACCTTTACTACAACTGCTTACTTTTAATGCACTATATTTTCGATATTGACATGCATTATGAGTATGCCCATGCATCAATAAACTGACATTCATGCAAAACAAAAATTTTGATTTCAATTTGAACCCAAACTGTTGATCCACGCAATAAAATTGAAAACCTAGTCCTCGAACCCAACGATTCGAGGCTAGTGCATTTTATCCATTGTGGTACACAACAAAGGAGTCAATCACAGGGATTTTTCCTTATATTTTCCCCGAAAACCAAAACAAAGTAAGGTGGCGACTCTCACACACTACACAGTCAAAGCGCTCCAAAGAGCCAACTAGACATCAGTTAAGCGCTAAACAGAGCCTCAAAACTGGTAAAATTGATAATCAGATTAATTAATCATACCCACTAGCCACATACGGTGACCACAGCAAGGTTTCGACTAGTCTCATCGTTTTCCAATTTCTTCCGTGATGAACTGACCAATGGGACCGTCTAGTCGGACACTGCACAACGAGTTCGACCCATGGCGCTCAGAGGGGGCTCATAGGTTGGCGACTCCACTGGGACCTCAAACATTTTTTGAACTAAAAAATGTAGTAAGGGGACTACTGAGTAGGTTTTGGATCTCCAGTATAGGTTCAAACTAAAATCGCCTTGCATACATACTGATGCAGCATTTGGGATCCTTTCCTGTCATTAGAATTAAGCAAACCGAGTTGCCATTATCACTTTGGGGCAATCTTCCTTAGAGTTGTCTCGGGTCGAGAAGGCTACTCACTCATTGTGCACACCTCTGTTAATTACGGTAGGGTAAAGGGTTTGGCATACCAATCATTCCATTTGATAAGACATGGTCAAATGACGAGATATATACCAATTTTAGCATATGAGACCCTCAAGTCAATCCACCAAAAGTAAGTAATGACCTTAGATCCAATCCCTAAGATTATATGCATCCTACATCATGAAATCGTTTTTAGCATAACATTCATATACACACATTACATGTTATGGACCAAGAGACTGAACAAATAGTAACCATACAGTAGTATCCTAAACACCAACCATTGGTAACCTAAACACCAACCAGTGGTAACCTAAACACCAACCAGTGGTATCCCAAACACCAACCAGTAGTATCCCACCAACCAGTGGTAACCTAAACACCATCCAGTGGTATCCCAAACACCATCCAGTGGTATCCAAACACCAACCAGTGGTAACCTAAACACCATCCAGTGGTATCCCAAATACAAACCAGTGGTATCCCAAACACCAATCCCTACCAGAGGAAATATATCTAATCTATTACTAAAAGCCTTAAGCCAAACTTGAGCACCTCACAAAAAGCCTTAGATCAGACCTAAGCACCCCCATTTCCTAAACCGGGAGCAATACCTGAGTCATGCCATCAAATCTTAGCTCATGCATTAATTCATCTTATTTAGAAAGCCCCAAAATTGACTTGAGCATCCCAGATTACCAAAATACTAAAGCCTCAAACATGACCTGAGCACCCTAAAAGCCTCAAACTAGACTTGAGCACCTCACCGAAAGCCTTAGATCAGACCTGAGCACGTTCACTTTTCAAATCGAGGGTAATGCCGAGTCATGCCCTCAAATCTTGGCTCGTGTGTTGCTCCCTTCTATCTAGAAAGCCTTAAAACTAACATAAGCATCCCAAATTACTAAAAAACTAAAGCCTCAAACCTTACTTGAGCGCCTCAAACACCAAAAGCCTCAAAACTTGACCTGAGCACCTTAAAAACCAAAAGCCTCAAAATAAACCTGAGCCCTTCAAAGCCTTAAATTAGACCTAAGCATTTCCATCTTCCATTTTGAGGGCAATGCCCGAGTCATGCCCTCAATTCTTAGCTTGCACAGTGCTTCTAACTCTACCAAAGCCTCATATCTAACTTGAGCACCTCAAACACCAAAAGCCTCGAAATAGACATGAGCTTCTCAAAGCCTTAAATCAGACCTTAGCACTTCCATCTCCCACCCTAGGGGCAATGCCTAAGTCGTGCCCTCAAATCTTGGCTTGCGCATTGCTTCCAACTCCTCAAAAGCCTTAAACCTGACCTGAGCGCCCTAAACTACCAAAAGCCTTAAACCCTGACCTAAGCACAACCTTAAGAACTTCTACAACAGATATGTACTGATACCCTTCTTTTTTTGCTTCTACTAGAGAATGACAACAACAATGGCTCTACCCGTTGATTTTAAAGCATTGATGGAAGAGATGCTTCGAGAACAAGAGACCCATTTTTGGACTATGCTAATAGAGCATAATGCTTCCCTTGAGAATACCTTTGCTACCTAGAGAGAGACTATCCTAGGGGAAGTTAGAACCCTAATAACTGCGATTTAGAATGGCAATGCTCCTTCCAATCAGATCGGGGGATCTGATGAACAACCTACTATTCCACCCAAAGGTGATCGGACTGCCCGAGGGTCGATTCTTGAGATAGGAGCCACTTTCAATGCTACTGCCACCTCGAGCTAGACAAAGGATGATTCTGCTTCTCTAGGGGTTAGGAAGATGATGGAGAAAATGGATTCTTTTGAGAAATTTCTAAAAAACATCAAGAAGTATGAAGACTTGATTGATGTAGACTCTCTTTCCCACTCTTTCTAAAGGTCAGGCTGCCTGCCAAGTTCAAGCTGCCCGCCATGGACAAGTTTAATGAACTCTTGGATCAAGTGTTCCAGCAATCCCTCACTAGTGCTTCTCTTTAATGGTTTATTACTATGGAAAATATTAAGAAGAAGACCTGGGATGAGATCTATGATACCTTCAACCAACAATATTACTATAATGTGGAGGTTGACATTACTAGAAGACAAGCAGGGAGCCTAGGAATCCTTCTCTTCCTTTCTTACAAGATGGAGAGGCAAAGCTGCCCAAATGCTCAATCATCCCTCAGAATAGGAACATATTGACATTATAGTCAAGAACCTACTCCCCTCTTATTAGAGTCACCTCAGGACTCAATATCTTCTAGACTTTTGAGCTCTCATTGCTATTGCAACTAAAATTGAGGACTTGATCCAATTAGGCCAGATAAAAGAGGATCAAACTTCTCCAGATATAAGAAGCCACATACCAACTATCACGTAGTTCCTCCCCCTTAAAAAGGCGGTGAGGTGGACAATCTGACTAGCCAGACACAATAACTTCCTCCTCCACCAAGACTAGTTGCTCGACCAGACAGAAGCAAGTTCATGGATCTTGGGGTTCCTCTCTCATTTATCTTCTAGAAGGCTGTGGATCACAAGTTGATACAGCCCTTGGAACCCAGACCCCCTAGTGTAGACACTTAATTTTTATCCCAAAAATAGGCTCAATGATGATAATCTATACTGCTAAAGAAGAGGATGTAGTACCAGAAGAACTTGATCTCGAAGCAATGATCCAAGTCTAGGAAGTGCAACCCTTGGCACATTTTTCACATTTTTTTGGCAAAACGGGCCCTATAAGCGCATCTCAGGACATGCCTCGGTGTCCTATGACACTCTATGCATCACCTGAACCAATTTCATGAAAATTAGATCGGTTTGTTGGTGGGGCCCACTTGTGAGGCCCATTAAGGATCATTAGGGGGCCCATTAGTGGTGATGACATTTCTCATGATAGAATGAGTTTGGAACGTCTGATTGATTCAATTCTTGAACTAGTAATCCTAGGGTAAGAAATCAGATCTATTGGATTATTTTCACATTTTCAGGGTTCATGTCGAAATAGGGTCCGAAAAAGAGTCCCGGGTGCACAAGGGATAAATTTTCTCGGCTTACGTCGATACACGTACTATTTGAAATGATTTCATGAAAAATAAAAAATCGAGTCGTTTGTGGGACCCATGAGCGGGGCCAACTAGTGGGGCCTACATGTGGGGCCCACATGCCACATAGGCAGTGAGTAGTAACACCCATTTACTTATAAATTCATCTCTGACTCTGGGTTAGGGGGTTGGCATTTTTGTTGGTTGAGCAATTGTGAAGTGAGAGAGAATTAAGAACAAAAACACAAAAATAACAAATCAAACATAAAAATCAAATCAAAAACACAATCTAAACTCAACTTTTTCACAAAAATCTTAAGAGTTTTCTTAGTTTGATTGTGTGAGAGACTGTTTCTAGGATAGTCAGTGAATCATACACACACAAACACTCCAAAAATGAAATCAACACACAAACTTGGATCATCTTCAAAGATCAAGTGTTCTTGAGGTGTTCTTCATCAAACTTCAAGCAAATCAATAGTTTTTCTTCACAACAAGGTAATTGAGAGTCTAAAATCCATTCTCTTTCAATTTCCAGTTCATTTTCGTCTTATGACTCTAAGAAATTGAGTTTTCATGAGAGGAACACGTAAAAATTTGATTTTACAGTAAGCTGCTACGTTTCTAGGTGCGAAGGCGCAAGCCTTACTATTAAGGCGCCAGCCTTAAGCTGAAGGCACATGCCTTAAGCTTAAGGCTCATGCCTTCAAGCTTAAGGCACCTAGAAATGCCCAGAATTACAATAGATTGCTGTCAACTCCTCTTCCCTCGATCTTTTAGTAATTATAGGCTTCATTTACCTTGGAATGGGATTTGATTCTCTTCCAGAAGTGTTAGTTTGTAAGTTCCAAAAGAGAAAAAACATAAAAAAAAATCAAATCATGCCTAGATTCTGAGATCAAAATGGGTTAAGACCTAAGAGTCGAAAATCCATATTTGATACAGATGAGTACGTTAATCATTTTAATGAGTATTTCATGCTGGAATTTGAGAATTTTGTTTATTTTACAAGATGAACATTGTGATCATGAGCTTGAAATAACATTAAAATTATTATATTTTATTTTCTAGCATTTTTTATGCACATTTAATTATTGTCCTATAATATGTATTATATGTTGTTCATCTAACTCACTAACAACTCAAACATTTCTGATATTAATTTATATTCTGCCATTTTATTATTTGTTGTTTATTTTGATTAACTTATTTTATTATTGAACTAATATTTATGTTTTGATGATTTTTGATTAGTTTTTGCATAAATCATGTTGTTTGAATGTATGAATATGATATAATTGTTGAATATGTTTGCTGTAATATTTTGAGTTTAATGTTATTTTATTCAAATGGATTGTAATAATTTTATTTTTATTTATTTGTATTAATTAAAGAGATATTGGGAATATGTAATGGGATAAATGGGTAAAATGTATTTTAATAGGAAGGATTGTAATTCTTTTCTCCTCCCTCCTTCTTTGTTGATGTCTAATTTTTATGTCAAATGGATGTTTAGATGATAATAATTTGTATGATTGACATTATTTTCAAAAATTGCATAAAATGTTTTACATCTCAAATTAAATTAATACCGCAATTAATAAACAATGAATATTCGGACAACTAGGAGGTCGATTTATACCGAGCGGAATGGGTGCTTAACACCTTTCCATCGTCGTATCCAACTCTCGAATCCACTCCGGTTAAAACCAGATTAGTTAATTCCAAAGAATTAATTAATTTGAGAAATTTTTCTCTAGTTTAGTAAAATAGGGTGGTGACTCCAAATAATTTTCAAAACCTTACTAAAGTAAGGAAACATTTTTTTGAGGATTAAAATGGGATTAGATAAAATAAATTTCATGAATTAAAATGAACTAAACCCGTTTGATTCGGTTTACTCGAGAAAATCATGAGACATTGTGCGGAATTCACGTCGTCGTCACCTACCAAATCCAGTTCAAAAACACTACAACCTTAACTCTTTTCGCTCTTTCCATCAAGGACTTGGGCACAAGATTGATGACTACAAGACCGTGAGACATAAAATCTAGGACTTGGTGGAGAGTGGCTAAATACTCTCTATTTGACCCAGACCGAACATAAACAATAGCCCACTTTCCCAATATCAAAATAACATCCACATGATTCACTAGGAGCCAGACTTTGACTTGGCCTCCCTAATCCGCCTAATCGTGGACAACTCATGTTGCGTCATAGACTTGAATGACATGCTTGAGGAAATCAATGCCATCACCCAGAGTAGGAGACAATACCCATCTCCTCCTCCTGAAGCTTTACCGAATCCAGCCAACTTAGCCAAGGACATGCCTAGTTCAAGCTCTGGACCCCAGCCTGAGAATTTGGTTTTGGAACAGTTGAAGAAAACCAAGGCCAACATTTTTATATGGGGGTTGATTCAGTCTTCCTTCATACATCACCAAGCTCTGGTCAAAGTGATGAATCAGTGTCAAACAACTGTTGATATCACTCCTGAAGCTTTAGTGGCTTCCATCACAAGAAACCCTCTAGCGATGGCTCTCTACCTTTCAGACCATGAGATCCCTACTAGAGGAGATCACAACCATGCTCTCTATGTCACAGTCAAAGCCAGGAGTAAAATAGTGCCTATGGTCCTGGTAGATAACAGGTCAACGCTGAATTTCTGCCCTCCAAAGGTGGCTAGTTGTCTGGGGTTAACTGCTGAAGATTTTATGTCTTCTGATCAGATAGTGTGGGCATATGACAACAACAGACAAGAAGTATTGGGTGTGGCTGAGCTAGAGGTTACAATTTTAGATGTCCTAGCCTACATCAACCTACTTCTAGGAAGGCCATGGATTCATAAGGATAAGGCAGTAGCCTCCTCTCTGCATCAGAAGCCGAAATTCCCCTATGGAAATGCAATGGTAACAATCAAAGGAGACTTGGTGGAAAAATCAGAAATTCCCTCTTTGGTCCCATTGTTGGAAATTCAGCCTGAGCCAGTAGTCTACCCTTTCTCAGGGTCTCCTTTGATTCAGTTTATTTTACCAAGGCAGACGCGGGTAAAGAAATCTTCCCAATAGACTTTGATTCCTATAGTAACCTTATAGTGGCTAAGATGTTGAGGACCATGTGTTACTTTCTAGGAATGGGACTGGGCTGCAACCAGCAAGGTTGGCCTCCTTTATTGAATATCAGATTGTTGGACCCCCTTTTGGTCTTAGATTCAAGCCGAGAGGAGGTGGAAGACGCCAAGCAGAAGGCGATAATGTGAGGTGAAATAAGGGACATTCTGATGCGCCCATACTTTAAAAGCCTTAATAGTTACTTTACCAAAGAAGGGGAGTCACAACCCTACTATTTTTTTCAAGAACCGTGGTATTGCCCTTTAACCAAAAGACTAATCCTTGGTTTTGAACTCCTCTTTGATGTTAGGCTCTTAGTAACAGACCGTCAGCCTCTCTTCAAGCTATAAACCGATTGGGAGGACAACATGGAGACATCTCTCTTCGACCTCTACATAATTATTGATCAAGTGGAACCAGACCCCACAAATCTCATACAGCCAATCCAAGAACCTTTACAAAATTGGTACCTGGAGGAGCGTATAGTGCAGTTAGCCTTCCATCTACCTAAACTTGAACTTGAACTTGAACCTGAGTCACAAACAAAACTTGAGTCAAAGTTTAATTTAGAGTCTTCTGAGTCTTCTAGGTCTTTGTTGAGATTCTTATTATTAATCTCCTTGATTTACTTCCCTAATTTTCTAGACTTTCCTAGTTAATTATTTTCCAATTCTAGTGATATTCTTGTATATAAATTACCTAGCTTAGGGACTGTACATAATGTAATAGAAAGCAATACAAAAAATTCTTTCCTTTAATTTCTTCATGGTATCAGAGCATTTATTGTGATTTTTGGCAACAGTTTCCAGTCTAGGTTGGTCTGAGTTAAACACAGCACCGCTGGGAGAGGGAGTTGGTCATCACCACCCATCTCAGATGAAAGAGCGTCCACCGATCGACCATCCATCAAAGCCGCATCGTCGTCCGATCATGCACGTGTGGACATGCGCCGATAGAAGCTTCTGCCCATTCTTCACTCTATTGGTGCTTCAAATCCAATTCTACCTTTTTGAAAGTTTTTCCTTTTTTTTGGAATTTTTCCCTTTTTTCGACTTATTTCACTGCTGCTGCATGTGTTCTTCTATGTCTGACAGTATGAGTGATGGCAAGACAAATTTTAGTTTTCATTTAGAGAGCCCCTCGCTTCATATTAGTCCGGTGAAGTTAGATGGAACAAATTACCTAGCTTGGTCTCGGTCCTATTTATTATTCATTGAATCTAGAAGTTTGTAGAGATACCTCGATGGTGGAGCAACAAAACCAGTTTCAACATATCCGGGCTTTAATAAGTGGAAATTTGAGAATTCTCTTATTATGTGTTGGTTAATAAAATCCATGCAACCAACTATTTCCTGAAGATATTTGCTCCTTGATACAACTAAGAAGATATGGGATGTTGCTTCACAAACATATTCACAAATAGGAAACTTTGCTCAGAGATATGAATTGCGAAAAAAAGTTCATGAGACAAAGTAGGGGGATTTGACTATTGCTCAGTATTTTGCAAAACTTAGCGGGTTGTGGTAGGAATTGGATTATTATCAGGATTTTCAAGCAAAATGTCTTGATAATGCAACTCAAGTTCAAAAGCTGATTGAAGTAGAACGTGAGTCTGATTTCTTGGCGAGCCTAAATAATGAGTATGATTAGATTCATGTCCAAGTTCTTGGATGAGATCCTTTTCCATCCTTATGATAAGCATACTCTTTTGTACAACAAAAGAAGACTAGGAGAAGTGCTATGGTTCACAGGTCTATAGTTAATAAAGCAGGGTTGATTGCTAATTCTGCAAGGGAACAAATACAAACTGTGAAGAGTGGCTCTTTAGATAAAGATCAGTTAGTTTGTGACTATTGTGGTAAGAATAAGCACACTAAGGAGTTCTGTTGGAAATTATATGGACACCCAACTAAGGGGCATGGAGGAAAACATGCTAGTTCTTCTAAACCACAGGCACACATATCTGATGGTGGAGCTTCATCTGAGGAAGCATCTATTGCCGGTAGCTTTCTGATAAGGAAATTCAGTCCCTGAAGCAATTATTATCACAACTTAATTCTTCCTCAACTTAGGCTGCACCTTCTAATTTTGTCAGTTCAGATAATGCCTTTCTTACTTTCCTTGCTAGAATTGCAAAACCCTCTTAGGTTATAGATTTAGGAGCAAAAAAGCATACAACAGGCTCCATGAAACATTTCCTTACCTATTCTAAATACCGAGGCACCGGCAAAATCCGCATTGCGGATGGCTCCTGCGTACCAATCGCTGGCATAGGTTCCATTGACTATACTCCAAATATTAATCTCTCCTTTGTTCTTCATGTTCCTAGATTTCCTGTTAATCTCTTATTTGTTAGCCTATTCACAAAAGCACTTAATTGCAAAGTAACCTTTTATCCTACTCATTGTATATTTTAGGAGCTGAACACAGGGAGAACGATTGTCAGTGGTAGCTTGCGCGATGGACTGTATTTGTTGGATGACGTGTGTCATTTTTCAAATTCAGGTACCAGTTAAGCTTTGTTAGGAACTTTTAGAAATCATTCCCATGAGGTTATTCAGTGGCATAGGAGATTAGGACATCCTTCTTTTTCTGTTTTAGGATGTTTATTTCCCTCTTTGTCTACTAAGTGTGATTTTTATTTATTAGTATGTGATGCTTGTGAACTTGCCAAACACACTAAGCATTCTTATTCACCAATTAAAAATAAAAGTTTGGCACCTTTTGCTATTATTCATTCTGATGTATAAGGCCCTACTAAAACTGTTTTCCTTTATGGTTATTGATTGTTTATGACTTTTAGTGATTGTTGCACTAGATTGACATGGGTCTATTTGACGAAAGGAAAAAATGAAGTTTTTTCGTGTTTTCAGAACTTCCATAAAATGATTTGTACACAGTTTGATGCGCATGTTCAAATCCTAAGAACTAATAATGGTACTGAGTACATGAATGCAAATTTTTGTACTTATTTATATTTTAATGGTATCATACATCAAAATAGTCGTGTCAATACTAGTGCCCAAAATGGAGTAGCGAAAAAGAAAAATAGGCATTTACTAGAAGTAGCTAGGTCTCTTATGTTTACTATGAATCTTCCTAAACCATATTGGGGGGATGCTATTTTGACTACTGCTTATCTTATTAATCATATGCCTCTTCGTACTTTAAACTTTAAAACTCCATTAGAGGTTCTTCAAGGGAAAAATTCTTATATTGTACCTCTTAAATTTTTTAGCTATGTTTGTTTTGTTCATCAGACTAATCTAGGCAAATTAGATCCTTGAGCTGTGAAGTGTGTGTTTATTGGCTATTGTAGTTCTTAGAAGGGATACTAATGTTATTATCCTCCTTTGAGAGAATACTTTGTGAGCATGGATGTTACCTTTAGGGAATTTGAATCCTATTTTCCTTCCTAGTCACCTCTTCAGGGGGAGAAATGTCAGATGGAAGAGGTGATGGATAATTCTATAGAGATTCCTTTCCAGGGGGATATTCCTATAAACATAGATAATAGGAGAGACCAACCAACATAAACTTTAAGAAGATTGGATAGACATGATTTGAAACCTACACACATTGGGGTAATACAGATATAACTATGGAGCATGAAACCTCTGCTCAACCGTCCTCTACAAATTCAGGTCTTGAAAATATAGAAAAATAAGAACCTGGTGAGTCTTCTTTAATCCTTGTTGTTTCTGACCCTAATACCGATTCTAACTCCTTTCATACTGATCTTGATATTCCTATTGCTCTTAGAAAGGGGTTAGGAAGTGCACTAAATACCCATTATCTCATTTTATCTCTTATAATGTTCTTTCTTCCTCCTATAAAACCTTTTTTTTTTCTATTTCTTCTGTTTCTATACCGTAGGATTGGCGAGAGGCATTATAGGACTCAAAATGGAAGGCTGCAATGATTGAGGAGATGAGAGTTTTGACAAAAAATGAGACTTGAGATCTTGTATTTCCTCCAGTAGGAAAGAGGCCGATTGGATGTAAATGGGTGTTCATAGATAAACATAAAGCATATGGTTCAATTGAAAGGTACAAGGCTCGATTGGTTGCTAAAGGATTTAGTCAAACCTATGGAGTTGATTACCAAGAAACATTTGCTCCTATAGCCAAGATGAACACTATCAGAATTTTATTATCTTATGCAGCCAATCTTGAATGGGAGCTACATTAGTTTGATGTTAAAAATGCCTTTCTACATGGTGATTTGAAAGAAGAGGTGTATATAGAGATTCCTCCTTGATTTGCTGATGACAAGACTAAAGGGAAAGTTTGCAAGCTAAAGAAGTCATTATATGGGTTGAAGTTGTCACCAAGAGCATGGTTTAAAAGGTTTAGTGAAGCCATGCTTTCTTTTGGGTACATTCAGAGTGATGCTGATCATACCTTGTTCATTAAACATCATGCAGGTAAGATCGCGTCACTTATTGTTTATGTTGATGATATAGTGGTGACAGGGAATAATAAAGAAGAAATGACTCA